>JARVGV010001299.1:35304236-35326641 GCA_031762435.1 Hypsolebias longignatus | reverse complement strand
TGAAGCCCTCTGGAGTGAGGGTGAAACGTTTCTACTAAAAAGAAACTGTCCAGATGACCTGATTGAGAATTATCAAATCTGCAGATAAATTACACACAACAAACATCCATCAAATGCATAAAAAATGAAAAGTACATAAAAGTAGAGATATGAAACAAAATAAAAATCAAGATACATCATGAAATGGGTTAAAATACTAAAAACAGGAACATGTCTGTGTTAATTTTAGCATTGAACTTAATTGTTTAAAATCCCTCAGTGAGTGAGATCAAAGACAACATCAGATCTTTTTGCAAGGTGTTCCAGGAAACAGGAGCAGAGTAGGAGAAGGCCTTTGTGCCGAGCTCAGTCTGCACTGAGGGGACACTGCAGGTAATGATGTCTTGAGAGTGCACGCTGTAGCTACTCTGACGACGTGGCATGTAGGAGGAGATGAAGGCAGCAGACCAAGGAGCAATATAAAGATAAAAATGTACCAGATGGGTATGGTAGTTAAAGCCAGTCATGAATCTTAGAGCACCATGATGGACAGCGTCCAACATCTGCAAGGAGCTGGCAGAAGCATTCGTTTAAATAATGTAATGGTCGATGTGTAATTCAGAAAAATAAACCCAATTTTAATTTCAGTTCTTCATCAAGTTTTTGACATGTGGCTTAAAAGAGAGATGTGCATCCACCAAGATACCAAAGTATTTGTAAGAATCCACAAACTCAACAGGAACACCATCCATAGATAAAATAGAAGGAAGGACCTCTGGTACCAACTAGTGGCAACGCTTTAGATAAAACGTGTAAAGTTTGCTGCTGTCATTTTCATAACAGATATGCAACGTTGACACTAACTGTTGATGGCACATTTGTTCAAACAAATCTTGACCAAACAATTAGTGCTTGTAGTTTATGCTAGTGTGACTCTCAGCTACTACCACTCCATTTTCTTACCTCAGTATGTTTCACATTGACTGAATTGTAGCAATTTCTGTTGTTTGCCAGCCATATTGAATTATGTTTTAGCTAAAAATTGTGCTTCACTTGCAGATGTCAACCCATTATGAAGGATGTTCCAGAGAAGCTAATACCGACACACGCAGTTAAGCGCAAACATTATCACCCTTTTGCCTTTGGTGAGTCATAAAAATTAAACGAGCACTTCCATGATAAAACTGTACAACTAAATGTCTGTTTCAACATTAATCTAGTGAGGCAGATGAATGGGCAACCAGCAACAAAAACCCATCCTGGGTGATGTGAAGTTGGTCCTGATGCTGTCATGAGGTAAAACAACAGCTCTAATTAAGAAATGATTGGAAGGGGTGGACCACCGCCTCCTGATAGGGGAATAAACTGCTTCATTTTTCCAGGAACTGAATCATTTATTAACTTTGGGGATGCCTGTAGCTGCTGTCAGGATTTAACTGCACAACTGTCTGCTTATTCTGCACAGTGGTATACACTCATACAATTCATTTAGATAAAATAACTCATAAATACTGTATGTGTCAATAATTAAAGATCCAGTAATCCTGGTAAAAAAAAAAGAAAGAAAATACATCTCTCCTTCTAATTTTCATGTCGGATATTGAAAACACGATCATCTTATGTTGAAAAAAGACAATTGTTTTGGACAAACCTTGACAATAATGTTATATACAGTGTATGAGTTGTAAATGACTCTCAGCTACAAACACAACCAATTTTAGCTCATTACAGTTGTCCCTCGCTACTTCACGTTTCACTTTTGGGGACTCGCTCTATCGCGGTTTGTGAACGTACAGTCCATAATATTGTACAAAACAATTGTACAGAACATATGACTGTCAACTTTAATATAACTCATGCGATTAGGACAGAACTGTACAGTAAAATGTTAACAAAAAAATTAAATCCTTCTGACAGGCGCCACCATTTTGTAGTTTTCTCTCAATAAACCTACACTGCATACCCGTTCATGACGACTTCATTTCCCAGAAGCCAACAGGGCCCTGCCCTGAAACCTGATTTCCTTTCGCTGAAAAGCTAGAGGGAAAGTTTTGATCTGATCAGAAAAATGTTGGTGATTATTACAGTGACTTCGGCGCCCAGCAGATGCTGAGAGCTGCACAGAACCCACCAAACCGGAGCAGCAGAACCAGACCTTCATACCCGTCGATGCATCTTGAAAGCTGGTAGCCCACCCACGTGGTCCTCCAAGCAGGGACACTCTGATAAGTAAAATTTAGACGCTTCTGTATAAGTATTTTGTTAAAATTAGTAGGATTGAGAGTTTAGAACATTACAAGAGTGTGGGAAGGGTTTCTAAAGTTTTAATTTAAATAAATATTAAAATAAATATAATGTTGCTATCACGGATTTTCACTATTTTGTGGGGGTGGAACCGAGCACCCGCAATAAACGAGGGAATCTGCAAAAATGAAGTACTTGTAGTCATTTTTGTGTTTACTAATATTAAATAGCAGTGGTGGCCATGTTAAATTTGATTCACTGCAACAATTAATCAGTTGAAGAAAGTTCTTAAATGGTAAATAATTAAAGTTTCTTAAAATATGTCCTGTGGTTCATGAGATATTTTTCTAACAGACAAACCGTTCTGGTGCTCTCCATTCGCTTCTGCAGCCACTCTCACGCTCTCAAAGCCTTTCATGCCTCAGCTTAACTCCTGTACGTGTTGAATGTTAATTTAATGGCTGCTCACTGCTCTAAACAGGAAGAACCAGAGAGTTGTTTTTTTTTTTTCAGACCTCTTCCCTACCTTCTTCTCTCTGCAAGCTAAATTACCTCAGTCTCTCCCTTACAAGCACCTTGAGGTCATGGCTGTAATCTTCCTCTGCCTGGTTAAAAGCTGACAGAGCAGCACACCCAGTCAGTCTGGATATGTTCAAGAGGAGCTTTTCAATTTAGCAACACGTTGTCTGGGGAGAATGTGCAGACGCCATCCCGCCGGTCATCCCCTTTCACTGCCCCTGCTGCTAAGCAAGCGTTCATCTCCACAACTATAAATGTGTTCAAATAATCACTGTAGAACTGCACGTTTGATCTGAAATACAATATATTTATATTCCTGGAATAGCTTGTTTGTGTTCTCTGTGGAAAATTACCATTGATCCCTGATACACACGGGCAGATCTCGGGACTTCAGGGCAGGAATATGAATTCACTCTTCAGCATTCATTGGTGAAGCTCCGCTCTCCTGGCCGACATTTCAGAGCTGCATCCTCACTAAGCTCAATCTTTTCTTAGAGCATCTGTCCTCATCTCTTTCTCATTATTGTACATTTTAATAGATAATTATTTATGGGGTGCCATTTGTAAAGTTGCACAGTTAAAAATTAACATCAATATTTTGTTTATTTAGCTTTTAAGAAAAAATATATTTTTTTCAAAGTCATATTTTCACCATGCTATTCATACATGAAATATCATAATTCTCAACTAAATATTTAATTTAGGAGATAAATATTTAATTTACAAACTAAATACTTACCTTGCAAGTTAAATATTTTGTTGGTAAACTAAATATTTAGGTGTAAATTAAATATTTAATTTACACCTAAATATTTAGTCAGTAAACTAAATATTTTATATAATAAAGTATAATTTAGTTAGTAAACTAAATATTTTTGTATAGATTAAATGTTTAATTTACACATAAATATTGAGTTTACTAACAAACTATTTAATTTCTAAGCTAAACCTTTAATTCCTAAACTAAATATTTAAATTGCTAACTAAATATTTAGCTTGGACCTAAATATTTAACTAGCAAGTTAAATATTTAGTTAGCAAGTTAAATATTTAGCTAGCAAGTTAAATATTTTCCAAGTTAAATATTTAAGTCTGAGGTAAATATTTAGTTAGCAAATTAAATATTTATTTTGGAAATTAAATGTTTAGTTTGTAAAATATATATACAGTATATATATATATTTTTTATACTTTATATTTTTGCTATTTTTGGGTGTACCTGGGACCCTGAGTACACAATCTTGTTCCACCTCATGTACCACATGTTATGCAAATAACAATAAAGATACAGTACTTGAATTTAAACTTGAACTTTATTACCGTACTTGTCACCGTACACGTCGCACCGCCCTATAAGTTGCATCAGTCCAAATATGTCTAATAAAGTAAATAAATAAATAAATAAATACTGTACAGTGTTCCGCCACACAAGTCACATCTATTATGCGTCACCGCTGATGCATTGCGTTTGTTATGCATCACCGCTGTCCACCCAGAAACGTGGGCCACAAAAATTGAATGGCTGCCAAACGGCGGCTGCAGGAGCATGCACGGGAGGACTTTAAGATGAATTTAACAAGATTAGCATTTAAACACAATTATTTGTTTGATTGAAATTATAGTAAAGGTGTGTCTCAGTTGAACTTTTCTTTAATAAATGCACTTTAATGGTCAAATCAACTGTATTTTGCATGGATGGCATTGCAAAATGCAACTGATTTGATACTTGATCCAGGAGTTCCAGAGTGAGACGAAGGTGGCTTCTATGGCAAGTCAAGTGTCTCATTAACTGCCACTTTTACCTATTAATGAGATTAGTCGAGGGCCCTCTAGTTGCTGAAAAAGGTAGTGTTTAATATTTTCCATGTCAGAATGGTGAAATCATAAAATTTGGGTCATAAATATGAGCAAATAAAATATAAATAAGTTGCAGGCAGGCTATTTTATGCTAAAAAAACAACAAAACTGTGACTTATACAGGGATAATTACGGTAATTGGCTTTTAATGTATGTGAGGTCTCTTGTAAATGAGTCCTCAAGGCTCAGTGGAATTAACTTGTCTAAAAAAAGGTTGAATTAATGAATGTTTTCGTATACTGTAATGCCCTGAAAAAACTTCTGTTGTGACTTGGCTCTAAATGAACTGAACTGAATTGAATGTTAGCACAACTGTAGAATTGACTGAATGTCAGAAATGTTTAACTGCTGTAATGGCAGTTTACTGTGTCAGCCATCCTGAACTGGATTGGCTCAAACAGTTAATCTTTTGTACCAATAACTGTTTCCTGAAAGTTTCATTAAAATCCATCTAGTGGTTCATGACAAATTTTGCTAACAGACTAACAACAACTCTTGATGCATGCTCAAACAAGAGTTGACTTCACTTAGTTATTGGTAAATTTTTAAACAAAATTTTTTGCACAATCCATTGTTGCTTGGAATATGTGTTGGGAATTAGTTCAAGCTACTACCACAACAATTTTGACTTTAGTATGAACTTTTCCAAAAAAAAAATTGTCCTCCATCACAGAGTGTAGACGGGGAGATGGAAATACCCTCTGTCTGTCCGTGCGTGTTGTGGGCATGATAGTTTGAAAAACATGTTAGGTACAAAATTCCTTTTTTTTTGTATAGTTGCATCTGGACATGAGAAAGAGTACCATAGAAATTTGGGTTGCCATGTCAAAATTCAAGATGGCCACCATATATTTGAGGAAACTATGCTTTCCAGTTTTTATATTGCTTAGATACATCAAATGATTGGTGTGGCTGATTAATTGGGGGGCTAAGGCCACCGTTGGCCACCCCCTGGCTTCATCATTGCTCCTAGTGGTGGATAAAATTGCTCTCTCCTCTCCTCAGGATCCGTCACTCTGCACCGCCTCCGACAAGCAAAAAATCTTACCTCTATTTTTACACACTGAACAACTCCTACCCACTTGAATATGCTGCACCAAAAACATTCAGGTTTACTTTCACTCCCTGTTCAGTTCCAGTCCAGAAACCCCAAAACGAAAAGCATTCACTAATCAAATCCTTCAGCGACAGGAACATCAGTGTACCGCTTGTTGATTCCTATTTTGAACTGGGCTGACTCCAAAAGTAAAAAATATACTTATTTATGTAAATTTAGTCACTTTCTATTAGTTTGTTTAACATTTTCCAGTAGGTTTGGAGACATTTTGACAATGGACAGACACAGACTAAACCATTATCACCTGACATCACCGTTTGGCAGCAGTTAATGCAAAGCGGCAGTGTCAGACTCCACAAAAAACGTGGATTCAATCCGATCTCCTCTTCAATGCAGATTATAACACCTATTGAATACTTTTCATAAAAGTGCCATCAGGCTAATACACTTTGTAACATGAGTAGCTGAATTGTTGCTGAGGTTATTAACTGCACAGACACAAAGACACATTTAATTAATTCTTCCAAACCATTATCCTCCTCATAATTCTAAACTGCCTAAATTGATTTTTACAGAAATGTTGGATGGAGTTGGTCACAGAAACATTATTACAGTGACCTGATGTGATTCTGATGCTGAACTTTCTCCTCTAACCCGGAGCTGTTGGTTGAGTGCACACATTAACATTCCCCCCTCCCTCCTTCTATGTATTAACATTGCTAAATGTGAAATTATTAATCTAAGCAATTAATTCAACAATGGTCATGCCTGTCAGGAAGACTTTAATATTCATTTTCTCATCTGTTAATGAGAAATTGCAGTTGGAAAAGGCAAAGCAGGCTCCAACTAGTAGCAACAAAACATGCCCTCAGGCCGCGACTACTTCCACGTTTTTTTAAAACAATAAAGAAAAAAAAAATACTCCTTGGAGGTACACTCGGGATGACCATCTCAGAGATAACAATAAGCCAGTCTTTGTAAGTTTAGAGTTAAAAAAAAATAAAAAAGCCAAACTTTTGTAAACAGAAGAGCTGGTTGCTGATGCTTTCCCCAGTTTGGGATAATCCCAGAGTCAAATAGAAGTTTGATCCTCCATTTAAAAGCAAAAACAGCATCTTTACCCGACCTCCTGGAGGCTGCACGTGACATGAAGAGTAGCATATTTACTGAATTATTCACAGGCTCGGTTCAATCAGACAAATTAATGATGTTGCCCTGGAAAAATTTCACCCCAATTTTATTTTTAGAATTTTACGCTATCTGTTATCTGAGCATAGGCTCAGCTCGGCGCCAGAAGTCTTCGGTGCTTTGTGCACACTTGATAATTGGAAAATATGTCAAATTTAAACACGTTAGCACACCCGTGTCCATTATCACAGCTGCCATGTTAAAAATATGTAGAGTTATGTCTATATATGTGTCTATACACAAACATAAAATTAAATATTAAACAGAATGAAAACAATTATACTCAGTGTTGCCAGATTGAGTGGTTTACTGCCAATTAGGCTGTTTTCATTCTGATTTTGCTGGGAACTCTGGGAAGATTTTAGTTGGATTGTTGCATTTTGTCACATATTGTTAAATTACCTTGTACTGAGGTATATTCATGTTCAAACAGTAAATATACTGTAACAATATATTGCTTGGGTGGATTTTTGTGCGCTGTGGCAGTTTTTAACATGTTTTTGGGCTGGAAAACCTCAATTCTATTTGGCAACACTGATTATACTAAAATACAAAGCTTCCTGCTGCTTGAGCTAAACACAAATTCTGCTAATGTGCTTTTGATTCCATTTTTTTTTAAGCCAGGTTTTTAGGACTCTAAGAATTTTTCAGGGAGAACACATCAGTGACAACAGGATGTCACACTTTCAGAGGAAGGGACGATCAATAAATGGATGAAATGCTTTCATCCTGGATGTCACCCTCGCAGAGAAGAAAACCTAAAAAAAAATTTTTTTTTAAATCTGTGTGGATGCATACAGATTATTTTCAGGCAGTGACAGGAAATAAACACAAACTAGTGTTAAGGATATCAATGTTCTCACTACCGTATTTTTTGGACTATAAGACGCAATATCAATGAACGGGTCTGTTTTCATACATAAGGTGCACGGGATTATAAGGCGGATTAAATTAAACAAAACAGTCAGATAAGTCAAACTTTATTCATCTCATTCACAATAACCACATAAAATTGGTTTAAGGTCAGTACGCACAACCAAAATTCCTACATAAAGCGCACCTGATTATTTTTGAGAAAACTAAAGGATTTTAAGTGCACCTCATACAGTAGTCCGGAAAATGTGGTAATTTCTATGAAATTTCTATTTCACTGCATTTGTATTGAAAGAAAGAAAAGTGAATGGGACAAGTTGTAATGGTGCAGAGGCGATTGCAGACACTTACAAACTGTGCTGATCCAGCAAAGATCGACCACTGAGACGCCCATCACCACCAACCAGGGTTTTATGGTCTCAATGCTCAATGAGGAGGAGCACTGAGCACTGTTTGAGAAGTTCTCTGCCATGAAGGGCAGCCGAATAAAATCATTGCAAACTGAACAGGGGACACAGCTGTGGGAACAAGTTGTAGCTGAGGGTTTACCTATATAAATACATGCAATAAAATACACACAGGTCACTGCATGTCACCATATATGAACACAGACATTAAAAATATATTTTTTCTTTATCTATAATATTGCAACCAGTAGGCCTGTCGCAATAAACAATAAATCAATTAATCGCATGATAAATCAAAATGATCTACCTCATTTTCATTTATCGGCTTTATCATTTCTTCGTCTCGCTCTCTTTCTACTGAAGACACTGGGTGACAAAAAGCTCAACTCTGGTGTTCTTCACTAACCCCTCTCTTTCTCTTTTTTCTTTAAAATCTGTTTTAACCGTCCAAAATCGCATTTTTGGATAGTTAAAAGCAGCTAAACTGAGAAGCTAAGCTATGAGCTAAGCTAACAGGCCGATCTCGGGGAAAAATCCTCCGTCTTTTTGAAACTCCAAAATTCACGGTTGAAACCTGTGCCTTTGTCTAGAAAGTTGTTTTTCTCTGCAAAAGGAAGCTGAGAACTTGTTTACTTTTTTTATTAAAAGCTTTGTGTGAAAAATGTTATGCTAAAGAGCTCAAACTAAACCGAGCATCCGCAATTTTGAGAACTGAAGAGAGACAATCCATGTCACGTCAAGAGGCCTCCCTCCTATTTTTCTTAAAGAGACATGCTGCTCGCTCCCTCACTATCCATCCTTCAGTTCAAACTGTCTTATACTGCCATCATGTGGTTGAAAAAAGGTGCTACACACAAAACAAATTAACAAACATTTCTTCTTAAATTTGACAATAATTACTAATTATTGTCAAATTTCAAACAGTATTGTTTATCGCAATAATTTCTGAGACAATTAATCGCCCAGCAAAATTTGTTATTGTGACAGGCCTAGTTGTTATCGGGACAGGCCTAGCAACCAGGACCCATTTTAACCTGTTTTTGTATTATACATTAACTGCAATCATCCAAAACAATCAGTTCAATGCACACATTCTCTATTAAAAGAAAAATGGATACAATTTGAGAACATTCGTCAAACACACTGCAGCAGTATCACAGTTCATGCTCAATAATCCAGCAAAATTAAGTCAGGCCTTTTGGACGGCTTCTTTTTGTTGAAGGATTTCAGCTTTCATCCAAAAGACTTCATCAGTCCGAGGAGCCACAACAAACCCAGTTTTAAAAGCACCTTCACAAAGTGGTTCAACCAGTTTGATGGTGATAAGATGGTTTCTAGAGGCCACCCTCTACCTCATCAACTCTTCTGAGGCAGCCATGGTCAAAGTGGTTAAAAACATCAAAGTCATGCTCAATAATCCAAGTAAAAAATATATACTTAACTGACTAGGTGACTTAACTTAGCCGACTTAACTTGGTTGGATATTTTACCTGGATTATTGAGTGCAAACGGCTGCCTTAGATGATTCGGTGGGTGGACTCCATATACAATCTTAGCACCATCAAACTGGTTGAACCACTATGTGAAGGTGCTATTTACAAAACTATATTAAAAACTATATAATATTTTAAAACTATTATTGTTGCAGCTCCTTTAAGTGATGATCTTTCTATGAAAGGCGAAATGTTTCAACAAAAAGAAACCGTCCAAAGGACCCAACTTAATATTGTTGGACTGCAGCAATAGTTTTACCGACTCTTATTTATGAGGTCATAATCAAATAGATGCTATAAATCTATTAAAAGTTTTTAGTCACATCAATGTCAGTTCAACCAAAAACAGATTTTAAAATGTAGATATGTGAAAGCTCAAAGTTGTAAAATAGTTTTGCACAGACTTGATGGTGGACCTAAGACTACAGATAACAGGAGGCAGTCACTTCGACCACACTCACACTGCAGGTCTTCGTGTTGAATTCTGATTTTTTGCACAGATTAAAACGTGCACAATCCACTGCCATGACATAACCTACAGAGGAAGATGTGATGTCACGCAGCACACTGTGTTTACAGAAGTAAAGATGGATGCTACACATGTTAACAAGTATTTGAATGTGAAGTGTAATTGAAACCGATTGAATTATTATGTTACATTATTATTATTTTTTATTTATTTATTTTTTTTTGGGGGGGGGGGCTGTATTTACATTTGAACTTGTCTCAGGTAAAATTTACTGAGCAGAACCAGAACCAGGACGTCTGCAGAGCAGGAATGAACAATGAGACTCTGACAGCAACTGTAAGACCGCGGGGCTTAGAATGGACGAGTGAGTGAGAACAGGTGAGTTAACGAGCAAATTATAATTTATTGTTAATTATACAGGAACAAGTATTTGTCATGTCTGCGTGTTTTGTGACGTTTATGTCTACTTGTGATTATAATGTTTAGTTCTCCTGTTTCTAGCTTCCACAGTGCTTCTCTCGTGTCAGCTCCTGCTCCTCCCACTCTCACCTGCTCCTGATTATCATCCCCAGGTGTGTGTTATTCCCCCTCGTTAGTTTTGTTCTTTAAATAATGTCTCATTCTGTTTGTCCCTCATCCATGGATTGTGCTTCCCACAGTCTGTCATGTTGTCTTCCTCATGTTTCCATGTACCCACATCAGTTTTTGTTTTGAGTTTTGCTGTTAATAATTACTGGTAGTAGATGTTCTGTACTTTTCTTCAGTCCCCCTGAGTCTGTCTGCGTTTGTGACAGTATTAAATAATAATAATAATAATATATAAATAATAATATATACAGTAGTCCCTCTCCAATTTGTGGTTTGTTTTTCGTGGATTCACTATATCACAGTTTTTCAAAGTAACATTGGACAATTGGCCGGTTGATGGATGAGCCACGGATTGTTTATTTGAAATAAATGATTTTAAATTATTTTTGCACCATGTGTGCAGCCCACACTCCTGCAGCTGATCAGCTGATTTCCTTCTCTGCCACTACACACAACTCTCCTGCTGCATCGGCCTTGTGGAGGGTTAACCCTTTGCTGTCCAGATGCACCAAATGACTTGTGTTTTCCAACTTACATTTCAAAGTATGTCACATCGTAAAAATCATCATAATCCCAAAATATAAAAGTGTTTTAAAGTTATTTTTTTTATTATTTTAGAACTTCATGTTCACTAGTTTCAGTGTAACTGATCAAGACGCACACTTCTGCTCCGTGCTGCAGAAACTGTGACATCACTTTGATGTCCTGCTGCACTTCTCTTACAATTTTAAATACTGTAACATTTTAAATAAACAACCCATGCTGTATAGATTGTTTGTTTATTTTAAATATTACTGTATTTAAATTATTTAAGGAGGGAGATTGGGAGTAAAAGATGATGAGTGTGATTGTAGCTTGGCACATGTCATCACAAAGTTTACTGAACTTGGACTACTGTATCTCTACTTCGTGGTTTTTCACTTATCGTGGGTGGGAGTGGTTCCAAGCACCCATGATAAACGAGGGACTACTGTATACCGTATTTTTCGGACTATAAGGCGCATGAATGAAACAAAACAGTCAGATAAGTCAAATTTTATTCAACTCATTCACAACAACTCAACATTGTTCAGTTGTACCACATAAAATTGGGTCAAGGTCAGTAAGACGACCAGAATTAAGGCGCAGCAGATTATAAGGCTCACTGTAAAATTTTGAGAATATGACAGGATTTTTACGTGTGCCTTATAGTCTGAAAAATATGGTACATTGTTACATTTATTGCCTTTGGTAGGTAATTTGCATTGATGAGCTCAACAGGTTTTGATGTTCAAAGGGAACAAACTAACACTGACTGATATGATGAACATACAAAACCTGCCTGACTAAGCAGCAAACTAATAAACAGTGCTGTTTTTTTAATTACATTTTTCAAAACCAAAAATACTATCAAAATAATACTAAGTTTTAAACGTGTGTTCAAAAAATATTCTCAATAATTCAACAATTTTTGTAGACCTGCATGCCCTTCAACATCCATCAGGGGTTGCTGCAGAACCCTCTGCACCCCTACTTCCCAGGCCTTAACAGGGGATTCAGTTTTCTTGTTATGAAAGGAGAACCAACATTTTTCCACCAATATCCAGTCTCTTTAATGGTAGAAAGGGTTTCATACGAAGATAAACCTGACCTGCTTTTTTAAAAAATTATTTATTTATTTTTTAATGGCTCACACAACGGCTGAAGTTAAAAGAAGGTGGTGTGTCCTCTCCACCACATTTAAGAGAAAACTGCCTGACAGAAGCTGCCTGACCTCAGATCTGCAACAGACCATGTAACAGGGGTGACCATTGGAATTCTGCACGCATCCATTACCCACTGAACCAAGTCAGATGCAGCTTTGCTCCCAGCGTACACTGCTCAGACTGACACCAGCGTTTCAAAGGCGTTTCGTCGAGCTGCTGAAACTTGTTCCAGCTCCTCCACCACTAAATACTGCAGGGGAATCTCAAGACTCTGCTGCGGTCACTGAAAATTATCTGCGGTGGGAAATCAACGGAGAGAAGAAGAAAATAAGACCCTGCACTCAAATCGAGGGTTGTGCAAGACCTCGGAAATAAAAAAAACAAAACTGTGCAGTGGAAGAAAACTGTTTGTTTCTCCATCGCTGATGCCTCTTGCTGAGCTGAAATTTGAGCGCATCATGAAGGCTGCCATTGTTTTCAGACAAACGCTGTTAGCGTTCAAGAACTAAACACGAGCTTGTGCTCACATTTGAAAATCTACCGGGTTTAAACATTTTACAATGTTTGCATTCTTTGGGCTCCGTTTGTTGCTTTTGGAAGCCACTAACTTGTGGCAAGAGAACGAGAGAAGGAAAGAGAAACAAAGACGACAGCAGAGACCAGTAAAAACATACTTGGTTATTCTCTGAGCGCCGCGGACTCCAGCGGCTCGTTCCTGGATCCAGAACAAACACGCAGAACCTTAACCCCGCCTGGAGAGCGGGGAAACAGTTCAGGCAAGTTCATCGGGAGTAAATGAAGATTTTGTTGCGTTGCGACTCCTCGCAGGATTTTAATTCCCACCAGATGCAGACTCTGAAGGGGATAATGTTCTTGCCTGTGTCTGTGTGTTAGCATAATATCTCTTGAACCAATAAACACGTTAACGATTTTCTCAAACAGTAATTATTTGATATGCATTTACAGCTGATTAACTTATGGGGTCAACTCAGTTGAAGATGGCTTTAGCAAACACATTTATTGCTATAACTCCGCTAATCAAACAGTTATTGAGCTAAAATGTCATGTGGTGGTAGCTGAGCATCATTCCTAACACACTTGTGAACAACTATAACTGAAAACTCTCAAAATCAAAACATTCAAGAAGGCTGCCAAAGCTAATAGACCTTCATCAAGACAAATCATGTTTATAACTCAATCAGTTTTACAGATTTCAAAATAAATATTAAGTGGTGGAAGCTGACAGTCAATCCCAACATATACTTAGTGATACTAAACCAGATAAGGTCTTGCATCAAATTGTGCATAGTCATTAAAAGATTGGAAAAAGACAGCTATAAAGTGATCACACAAGACAGGCAGTGGTTGATTTTCTTCAAGGAATGGTAAGCATCTAATTTCTTTTTTAGATGTTTTTTTTATTTATTTATTTTTTTAATTCCTGCTACTTGTGCAAGCAAGTTAAAAATAAACCAGAACTTTGCTCTTTCATGTTTTCATGCGGTTTGTGTTCAATGAAAAAACGAACAAATCCAACTAGAAAAATTGTATTTCCTGCAAAAATGTGAATGCGAATTGCAGAAGAGCTTGCTGGGAAAAATAGCTGAAATCTAACTGAAATGGAATAACAGGCCTAAATTAGCAGAAGAAGGCAGAACATATTTGCTGAATTAGATTTAAATAAGCAGAAATTAGCACAATCATTGGGACCTTAGCTAAAATTAGCACACACCAAAACCCACATAAACAGTAGACAAAGGCAGAAAGACGGCTAACCATTGAGAAGGAAGTGGAAAGAGCTGAAATGAGCTTAAAAAATAAATAAATAAACAAGTGGAATAAGCTGAAAAAGCTCAAATATGCAGAAAACGGCTCAATTGTGGTTGAAATAGGAAAATAATAATAATAATAAATAAAAATAAAAAAATTAAAAAAATAAAACTGGAACCAGCTGAAAGGATCATACTTTGCCATTAACAGAGAAATAAGTCAATTAGGCTGAAAATAGCAGGAATTTAACAAGAACATTTTTTAATATGACTGAAAACGGCTCAAATTTGCTTTAAAAAGTTGCCAAAAATGTACAAGAAGAAGCAGAAAGAACATGTTGGCCTAATTAGACAAAAACAAACCAACAAAAGCAGAAATGAACACAAAAGTAGAAATGATCTGAAGTCAGCAAAACAACAAGAAAAAAGCTGGAAAAGTAGCTAAAAAAGCAGAAAGAAGCTGAAATTACAAGAAGGAAATGGATAATGCTCATTTGTGCTGAATTAGGTTGAAAAATACTGAAATGAGTGGGTGGGGGGAGGGGATTGGAATTAGCTGCAAATGTTTAAATTAGCATTAAACCGCTATATGGTAGCTAAAATAGTAGAAAATGCTGAAACTTGCAGAAATGAGCTGAAAAGAGCATAAGTTAAAATTAACAGAAAAATACCTTAGAAAAAGTGCAAAATGTTTATACTTCGCAGAAAGAATCACAAAGCAGCTGAAATTGGCTGAAAGTTGTTTAAATTTGCACAAGGAAGCTGAACCAGAACAAAATGTAAAAGAAGCAGTAAAAGGTTGTAAACACATCTAAAGATGTGAAGGATATAAAATGAGCTCAATTAATGTTTCTAAGAGAAATTGGCAGAAAATGTTGAATATTTCAAAAAGCTAACTTTGCACCAAAAGTCATAGCAGGATTGTCCTGAAAGAGCTGAACGTTTTGATTTATGATTTGTTGAAATATCTGAAAATTGTGGGGCGAGAACCGCACCAAAAAACTTACGTGAGGAAAAATGGATGACAATAGTGTGAATGCTTCATTAACGTTCACACTACGACACTCCATCCAAAACAAAACAGCTCATCCCAAAAAAACTGAACTAATTATTCAGATGCGTGAAGTTAAACATCTCTGGAGTCTAAGAGCTGAACACGCACTGTGATCGTGCATGACTTGACACAGAATCAGTTCCAGATCAAAGTGCTGCCACCAACCATCACACCACACTGTGAGAGGACATGATGAATGCAGCTTGCTGAGTCTTTGACTTGCAACTGGGGGAACTGATCTGGAGACGAGTCGCTAAATGGTCCCGTCCACAAACTGCTTCCATGTGGAGGTTTCCAGCGCCGTTTACAACCAAATGTTTCTTTGTTCGCTTCCAGTGGAGCTGCAACTGTGTAATTTCAAGGATTGGCGGCGAGGACCCTCATGGGCAGCAAGTTCTATAAACCAGATGATCTATTCATTCCAGATGAATATTTAGTTTGAGGTTGGGAAGTTTTTCGTTTGTTTTGAGATTGTAATAATTTTATAAAATGCGAGGAAAAGCTGTTTTCTCAGCCGTGGCAGGATGCACACCACTTCATTTACACAAAGTTCACACAAGCCTAAATCTTTTTATTTATTTTATTTTTTTACTTCCTAAAAGATGCAACAGCACATTGTTAGTACTAACTACAATTCACATGGTGTGTGTGTGTGTGTACACTGTCACGCATACACTGCTCATGTAAAATGGCTGTTTTTACATCGATTTGTTTTATGGGGGGGTGGGGGTGCTCCTTTTGTTTGGTGATCTGTTATGCTCCACAGCCTGAAAGCAACGTTGTGCTATTGGATGAACAAATCAATGATAGAGATATCGGAGGGTTAAACTCGACTGAATTATCTTCCCGACACACCTTTCGTGACTCCAACGTGTGGTCAGATAGCAAATTTTAATCTTCAATGATCTGTGAAAATGTGATCATTGTGGCACTTGTGCAGCTTTTGTGCCCAGAAGCTTCTTTCATTGGAAACATGAGTGTGCTCTTTTCCCGTCACACTTGGCACTGATTTCAGAAAAAAAAAAAATTTTAGGGAGGGGTTTCCTTTGTGCTGCATTTGTGTTTTGCAGATGTGGTGTCATTAGTTACATGGTAAGACAGAAAAAAAAAATATTCCTGACATTTGTTAGCTGTCACGGGGAGACTTGTTTAAAGGAAAACTGTCATGTTTTCCCAAATCTTATTATAGCTTTTTAAACCCCACACCTAACCAAACCGGAAGTGAAACAGAAAATAAAGATTGACTGGAAAAAAAGTATCTAAAATATGTAATAAACTGTTTCTATGTGCTTTTCAACAGGTAAAACACCAATTTAAATTGAAGAAAATTAGAATTTATTTACATATGCAGTTATTTATAACTTATACATACACAAAGATGGAAAAGTTGTAAACAAAGATTTTGGCTCAAATCTCAGGTTGACATTGAAATATCCACATTCATAAACAATGTTATGAACACAGCTCTGCAAGTTTGTTGATTTGATGCTTTATCAGCATTAAAAAATAGGTCCTTCAACCATCCACACGAACCCTTTGAGTCCTGAGTGAAGACTTGTCCTGCACTCTTCACGTCACCATGTCTTTCAGTCATCACATCCTAAACCATAAGAGTCGTGTTGTTTTCGACTCAGTGATCCAAACAAGTCTTGGGTCATTGTTGTCTTTTGCACAGAGAAACCACAGCTGGTCCAGAAGACAGCAGCACATCTGGGGTTTGATCAAGCAAAGATGAACACCTGGTCTCTCCATTACCCACTGACCTTCACTGATCAGGACTGGCTGCCACAAAATCCAAATCATTGGTGTCTTGACTTATAGTGCGACTATGTGCACCAAGTTATTAAAAGTCAGTCAAGCTTTTTTTCAGCTGCTGTGTTACTCCAGGGAACAGTGTCTGGTACAGCCATGACTCATTTGAAGACTTGTTTCATTAGAGAACACCTCCTAACAAACACCCCAACAGGCCCAGGACCTACTCTGAGAAACTCAAGAATTTAAAGAGATAGATTAGATACTGTATGAGGTGATGATCCGGTGAATAGGTACTTGGTACCTTAACATGTCATTCACACAGCATGGAGTATAAAGACTGGGGGGGGGGGGGAAGAAAAAAAAAACATTCAAACTAGACTAATGGCTATCCAATCAAGAGGTAAGTCTTTAGCATTTTTCAGCCTCAGAAAACCATCCATCCATCTTTTGCTTATTCTGAAGTCAGGTCGTGGGGGCAGCAGCTTGTAAGCTGTAACCCACCTCTTCCAGCTCTTCTAAGAGGACCCAAGGCATTCCCAGGCCAGCCAAGAGATGTGGTCTCCAGCGTGTACTGGGTCTTCCCCAGGGTCTTCTCCCAGTCAAACATGCCCAAAGCACCTCCTTCTGGAGGGGCCTGGAAGTATCCTTACCAGATGCACAAGCCACCTCAACTGGCTCCTTTCGATGTAGAGGAGCAACGGTTCTACTGTCTCTCTCCGGGATAACTGAACTTCTCACCCTATCTGTAAGGGGGAGTCCAGCTACCCTGCAGAGGAAACTCATTTCATCCGCCTGTATCCACGACCTCATTCTTTCAGTCACTACCCAGAGCTTGTGACCATAGGTGAGGGAAGGAACATGCACCGACCAGCCTCATGTAAGAATAAGTTCTAATCTGAAGCAGAGAGAGAGAGGGGAGCACACAACGTCCATTTCAGAAGGTTTATTTTACCCTCGTGCAAAGTACAAGACCACGAACCCTGTGCCATTGTCACCCTATCATGCGGTGATACATAATGGCCCCGAGCGTGCCAGGTACCAGTCTCTTCAAAGGTTGGCCACACCTCCAGCAGTCATCATAACCATCAGCGGATGGGGAACCCTACACTATCATGTGACCCAGCTCCCAGCCAATAATATCTCACCATATTGTGTCCTATAGTAGGTGGTACGTTGAATGTTGGGATTTGTAGGCATGTAACTAAAACTACAATTTCTACCGGAAACAGAACGAGATTGAACAAAGCGGGACACATATATCTAGACATTTTCATGAAGTTAATATATTATCAGATAACCTTTTTTTTTTTATTTTTTTCCAAAACAACTTACTGATGTGACAAAAGCACTTGAGTAGCTATTACGGTAGTAAATCTATTTCTCAAACAACATCCAAGTTATTACACGACCACGTATACGCCAATAGTGCTGGCTCTGAAAATGTATCAGTCTGCCTAATCTAATCCGTGCAGATGTTTACTTTACTCCAGCGAGATTCTAACACTGAAGATCGATTTAAAAGAGGGCCCAAGCCATTAGCCTAGCCTTTTGCTTTGCACTGTATGACTGATGAATATTTGGCAGAATATCATTTCAAAAAAAAAAAAAAAAAAAAAAAAAAATACACTGTCCCTGTAAAGAATATGCCCAAGTCTCATTTTATACTGAAGTATGGATTTTCATCCAGTCTATCACTATTAGAAACATCTACATAAAATAACCATTGTCGTGCCCCAAGAATACGTGTTTAGAGTGAACCTGCCTTCTACACCTCTGGGTTTTACAACTCGAGGGGTTGTTGACTTTCTGAATGCACCCGGCTGATTAATCCCAACAACAAAAGGACAGATCGAGAAGCTACAGTATGTTCCAATTAGGTTCTCCGCTCACTGTCTGCTGATCTCTTCCAAACAACTTGACTGCTCCTCCTGGATTATCTGGTGGTTGTGAGACTGCAAGTGCCTGATTGTGTGAACCTGTGTGCACAATGTGCATGCAAGTGTGTGATTTAATTAAAGTTTGAGGCAGACTGGGAAAAGTTTGATTCCGCATTGGCAGGGTGAAAAATTGTCTCGTTTTCTTGTCTTCATTTTGGTGTCGTGTCTTATCTTCCTTTTAAGCTCAGCCACAGCACAGGTTATCTCCAAATTACGAACAGAATTCATTTATTCTTCAATTGAATTAGGTGCTAGAGTGAGGACTTGCACACAACCATCTCTTCTTTATGGAACGACGCGCAACCACCGGCTTTCCACGGCTACAATGATTGAACCACAACATGACCTGGATCAAATACCTCAATCAGAAAGCAACACTTGTTCTCTTTGTCTCTCTACCAATTCTTCTTCCCCTCATTCGTTTCCCTCCTGAGCCCTTGCAACAATGCCCTCAGATTTCTACAGAATGTATTCCAGGCCACACAATGCACAGCTTAAGAGAAACACCACAAGTGTACTAATGTATTTGTTGCCACATCGAATATAAAGTTGATTTGTTTTGTCTTATTTGAAAAAAAAAAGCCATTTACTGAGGGAAGTATAAAAAAAATGAAAAATTTTGTTTTATGATAACGCTGCTTACAATATGAAACATGTTTACAAAAATGTGCAAAAGAGACAATTCAAATTGTTAACAGGATGTCTGGGAAATGTTAAATAAGCTAGTTCTCTCCTCCCCCACCCCCCCACCCCCCCTTTCCAATTTTAGCATCTCTCATATAGCTCTTTATAAAATTAAAAACATAATTAAAAGTTTGACTTTTAACACACAAAGCTCCCAACAACCAAGCTTCCCTTTATTTTTAAAGGCCTTCTTGTTGGAGTATGTTGCTCTCAGGCTGCAGGTTTACTTGTGGTTCCTAGAGTTTCTAAAATGGGAGGCAGAGCAGGTTTCTCTCATGAAGGCACCTTTTGATATCTGTCTGTTAGACTGACACTTTTTCTACTTTTAAGACCTTCATTTTTGATAAATCCTATAGTTAGGGGTAGATTGGGCTCCCTGAGCTATTCTTCATCACACTGCTAGACTTGGACTGCTGGAGGACAAACTGCCCACATTTCCTTACTCTGCTGTTGTTTTTACTCACTCTATTCTTCATGTTTAGATTTGCAAATATTGCTATTATGTTTTTTTTCTTTCTTCTCATAGAAACTTCACCTGAGCCATAGGAACTACACTTAAACCAATCATTCTGCATTTGTCTGTATCTCTTTCCTGTCCTCTAAAACTTCTGACAGAGGCAGATCTTTTGTTGGATGTAACTGGTACCCTGTGTGCACAACTTCATTCCACCACCTGTGATGCATATGACAAATAAAGAAACTTTGATCTGGTTCATCGTGAGCCAGGTTCATCTGAAGGTTTCTTCCTGTTCAATAGGAGTTCTTCCATCCACTGTCATCAACATGCTGCTCAGTTTGGTGGTTTGTGACCAACTGAACATTCAAAACTATGCCGGCTCCCTAGATAGACATCTCTATTGACTAATTAACGTAATTTACTGTATTGTACTTAATTAAATCGGACTGAATTGACTGTAATTAGATTTGAACCTGGATTTGTTCCGAACTGAATTTGGACGTTACTTCTGTTGTGTAGCACCCTGGAATAACTTTTGTTGTAAACCGGTGTTATATAAATCCACCGGATTGAATCTGAATTTTAAAAATTGCACTTCATTTCCTTAACGGCACAACAAATCATCAGCAGTGCATGCCTAAAACCTCAAAATGGTGCTGTTCAAAAAATGAGTGCTGCCTGGAAATGGGACTTTTAATAGCATTCCAAAGGCCATAAATAATTTCTAATCACGTTGCCAGCTGGTTATAGTGAAAGATAAATCTTTGATACTTCTCTAAAATCTAGTGCTACAATACGTCAGAACTGAACCTTTCTCCATCACACTGCTACAAATAAGAACATCTGTCGCTGCTCTACGGCACAGTCTGGCACACGTAACACAGCTACGTTCCCCATTTTTCTTTTTTTAACAAAGATGCAGATTATCGTGTTTTGTATCTCTTGGAATTCTCAGTTAATGAAGGAGCACAGCTGTGACAGAGTTCTGCTAAACGTGGCAAAGCCAGAGGAAATTGTCAGCACCATGTTAAAGCCTTTGTGTTTAAATTAAAGACGTCTTTGCAATAAAACATTAAAGTTAAGAAACTAATCGCAAGGGGAAACTACAAAATAATGAGCTCAGTGAATGAATTTGTGCATTCCAGTTATTGCAGAACAAAAAGGAAAAGCTGAAGACTAAAGAAGGGACAGGAAGTGATGTTCTAAATCTGACAACCAAGACCCCCATTTCATGCAGGTAGAAACTTTTCAATAATGAAACAATATTAATTATTATTAACAGTTCTTTCCATCTTCCTTGTTTTGTCTTCACATCTGGCCTCAGAATGCACATTGATATTTATAGTCCTTTTCTTTAGTTTCCTCAAACATGAATAGTGGAAATTATTTCAGAGGTTTGGCGCACATGGTCTTAAAATGTTGAACATATTACTGCAGTTTTAATTGGTGGAGAAAATTAAAAGAGTTATAGGGAATAAATAGATTACCGGTAATTTTAGATAAATGAAAAACATAGTATTCCTTGAAGGAAGACATATTATTGTAATGTCTGCCTTCCACGGTGGAAATTTGACTGAGACAAACTTTACACTGAGAAATGGACAGACAAGTAGCCATTTCGTTCAAAGCTAGAAAATGTGTGTGACCTCATGAGTTATAATTGTCATGTATAAAGTATATGTTGAATGACTTTCAGTTACAACCACAAGAAATCCTAGATTGATATTTGTTGACAAATGATAGCTACCTATAGAAGACGTGAATCAGGTAAACTCCGAATGCTAATTCAATTCAAAAATACTTTATTAATCCCAAAGGGAAATTTGTTGTTGTTGTTGTTGTTGTTGTTGTTGTTGTTGTTGTTGTTGTTGTTGTTGTTGTAGTAACTCATCATTCCACTTTCAATAGAGTTGTTCTAGATGCTGATGGCTTTGGGGAGGAAGGATTTCTTGTAGCAGTCTGTCCCGCAGTGGATCCAAAGAAAATGGCCACAGATGCCATCCACCCAGACTCTGCTGGATTCTCAGTTCCCTCGAGCTGCAGAACTACCCAAGAACTCCTCCCAGAGCGGTGGCCACTCCTCCCAGCAGTCTGCTGAGCTCCTCGTCAATGCAGACAGCCAGCTGCAGGTGTCAGGGGATGACCCCGGTCCTTCTGCTGTCACACGAGCCGTGTTTCCTGCTAGTGCCAGGATCTCAGCAGTCAGGCACTCGAGCACACCCGACATGGAGACGGGAAAGCATCCACGGCGCCTCCTTTTTCAACTCATTTGACATTTGGTGCTGAATTTGAGGTATTCTGATTAAATAACTGATTTTTTTTTTCATTCAACCTTTATTTAGGCAGGTTAATCTCATTGAGCCGCGAGGACTCATTTACAAGAGAGACCT
>JARVGV010001299.1:35291728-35304020 GCA_031762435.1 Hypsolebias longignatus | reverse complement strand
GAAGGCAGCAGACCAAGAAATGATTTAAAGATGAAAATGTACCAGTGGAAGAGTCTGCGTGAAGTTAATGATGTCCAAATGATTTATTTCCAAAAGTTTCATTAAACTCGGTCCAGATGTTTAACAAGGTTCATGTTAAACACAAAGGGTGATGAAAACGTTTTAAACAAAGGTTGTGAGCAATGAGTAGCTTTCAGAGTGCGTGCAAGGAATGAATCAGCTATGGCAACTCTAAATTTCTAAAACAATATTTTGTAAAATGCTGCATTGTATCCATTTTTTTTAAAAGTTTATCATCTGCGGCACCTATCTTGAACTGGGTAGCTTCCAAAAGCCAAACAATTGTGGACATCCAGTGAATTTATCATGATGGTGGTGGATTGAACCAAAAGTTCAGCTAAAATGCAAGGATCTCAAAAACTAAGTCAAAAGTAATATTTATTCATCAAAAAGCAAAAGGCTGACGTGGCAGCAAAACTCATTTATCAACTAGGAGACACAGAGGGAGACAGAACATGAATCCCAGACAGGACAGTCCATGGACAGTGGAACAAGGAGATGCAGACCAAATAAGGACGCTAACAAGAGACGATGGCAAACACCTGGGGTGGTTGTGATGGGGACAGGTGTTTCAGGAGCTGGAAACCACAAGGATCACAAAAACACAAATGCACACCGATCCTCACAGAACTTTATCTGACAGTTTTAACGAAGTCCATCCAGTGGTTCATGAGATATTTTACTGACAAGACAGAGCTGACTCCAAAGTGTCAATGGCAAATGTTTAAGCTGATTAGTTTCAACAACTGCCACATCGATTTATTAAAATATTTGTGAAAATTGCCATTTTGTGCTTTTTAAAATAAGTTGGGCATGGCAGCCATCTTGAATTGTGTTTACTCCAAACGTCCAGACTCAGACAAAAACATTATCGTCTACTTTTGATTTTGTCAGCCGGCCAAAACAAACCTTAGTGTTTACTTCACCTCCAGGCACTGCACTCACTGCCTTTTTATATAAAAGACTCAAGATGTAGAAATGATTATCATGTGTTGGTAAGGACTAAAACGAGAGGTATGAAAGTGGCTCAGAGTGTAAAGCATAATAAAAAGTCTCTTTGCAAAGTGTGAAGGACACTCAGTGATGGCGTCCTCAGCCAAGGCCGGAGTGTTCTATTATCATTTTATACAGAGGAATTCTGATCAGAAACCTTTTTTTTTTTATTTTATTTTTTTTTTTTTGTCACCACCAACTTTCTAAGAATTTTCATAGAATCTGCTCCTTTAGGCAGTTTCTGTGTGATGAGTTGACAAAAATGTGCTTTGAAAAACTACATTGAGTTCTTAGAGAGGAATATTTTAATATCCAACAAACGTACAATCCTAAAACCTTGCACTGAAGTGAACTTGGCTGTAAATGGGATTATCACTGTCAATATTTTGGCAAAGGTTATGTTTAGTTATAGCCTTTTTAACTTTCTACCAAATCTCTGTGCTTTATTTGCTTTCTCAAATAAAACATTTCGGCTTCTTTAACTTTAAGAAAAAATATTCTACACGTTGTAATTCAATCAGAAGAAATATTTTGATTTCATTCACCAGCTCTGAAAGTCACCTGCAGCACTTTCAGTTTTACCAGTTGCAGGATGCTGCTTTCTGGAACTGTTGCTGAAATCAATTAAGAAGGAGAATGAAAATGAAAAAGACACCAAAACTCCCACATCCTACTTTAAACTCACTTTCTTATCGCCCACTTCCTAAACACAAGGGCTGAAAATGTTTATCTCACCTTTGTTTGTGTCTCTAAAATATCTCCTGAAACTTCAAAAACGTTCAATACAAACACAACTGGACTTTATTTGTAACAGAAGACGTTTCGCTCTTCATCCGAGGAGCTTTCTCTATTCAAAGAGAAGTGAGTGTGGGGGTCAGGTTATCTCCTGAAACACTGAAAGAAATGGAATGGAACTCACAGGTTGTAATGGTTGAATGAACATCTACAACTTATTCACTTTTAGAGTTAATCTAATTCAAGATGGCTGCCACAGCCAACTGGCCTTACAAATGATTTATCTAATGTGATCCGTTTGACAGATACTGAGCTAAAATTTGATGTGATAAAGTAATGATTTAAAATAATTCAAGCTTATGCTATATCTCAAAATATCCTGCTCAAAGTTTCACCAATATCTCTCGTTTCTCATCATAAGATGATCTTACTCTAAAACTGTGGCATGACAGGCGGCAGGCGATATGCAATCCGTCAAGGAATGCTGTGAATTGTGCGGCTCAAGGTGGCTGCATGTTGAAGTAGCTCTCTCTCACATTCAATCTGAGGTTTTGCTTTTGAAAACTTTAATGCCACTTTCTTCTGGATGTAAATCACTTTTTATTCGGATGATTACTTCCTCTGGTTTCAGATGCTGTGCAGCTGGAAGGATGTTTATTGAAACCTTTTATACTTTTGGACATTTGTTACGATGCGTAACCATGGCAACAAGGTGGCATTCTATGACTTGGAGCTGCTGATTAACATCTCAAAAGCTAAAAAAAAAAAAAAAAAAAAAAACCTCAACTACAGCTCCAAATCCCAAATGACTTAAAAAGGAGGTGCCGTGGATGCATTCCCGTCTACCTGGAGGTGGTGCTCCAGTGCCTGACAGCAAAGATTATGGAGGTAATGGGAAATGCAGCTAGTGACAGTGGGAAGACTGAGATTGTCCCCTGGCACATGCAGTTAATTAAGCCCACTGGGACGAGAGGTTCGACAGGCTGCTGGGAAAATGGCCATTGGTCTGAGAGGAGTTCTGCCTGGCATTCAGGTGGTCCTCCTACCCAAGAGGACCAAGAGGTCTGCTGGGTCTGGGTGGATACATCGGCATCTGCATCCAGTTTTTTCGGATCCGCTGTGGGACGGATTGCTAAGAGATCCTTCCTGCCCAAAGCCATCAGCATCTAGAACAACTCTAATGAAACCAGAACGATGTGTTACAATTAATTTCCCTTTGGGATTAATAAAGTATTTTTGAATTTAATTGAACTGAACTGTCTTTATATTTGCTGTACTTTTTGTTCTTGAACAATAAAAAAACACATACAACCATTCTGACCTTAGACGTATAAAAACACTTGCTCTCTGTTGTGCATCCTTGAGCTTTCTAAAGTACCGAACACTAAAACGGAGCTGAAATTGCAACACTGCAACATAATTCCCCGAGGTTCCTCAGTTTAAGCAATCCTATTCACATTACACACTGTCATCCTGCCAATATTGCAAACATCGTTCCTCCTCCTCCCATGTAATTATAATATTAGTGGGGCTTTAATGCAACTTGGCTTGTTAGCCAGAAAAAAAATAAAAAAAAGTGGTTTTATAGGCCCAACCCACTGTGGTTTAGCCAAGCCAATGAAAATGTTTGAGGTGAGATGTGTTTTGTGTAGTTAAAACTCCACTTTGCTTGGTTGTTCTCTATAGAGCATATAGTTCCCTCTAAATATTCCTTTCGATTTGATCCTACGGTATCTGTTGCAGAAGAGATGTCTCGTCTTTCATGAATGCCCCTCTCCTTTCTTCAGCCGCTCTCCCCCTGCTCCTACATCTGCTTTCATTTTTATCCGAGTGTATGACAAACGGCAAAGAAATTCCAAACTGTGGTCATCCTAAGCCAGCAGCCCCTCCTCCTGCTTTCTCTTGGCAGGATGGCTCGTGTCTCACATTTAATCATGAATGCTTGGCCAGCAAGTTCGGCCTGAGGGAGATTCAGCCGGGGAATGGAGGAAACTAGATCCGGCAAAGCAGGCAGCGTACAGTTAAACCTTTCCATAAAGGCCCTAACAGCAGCATCATAGACAGGTTCATCAGAGACAAAAGATAAACTCCAAAATGTTTTGTCGGTCTGTAAATATTAGCACAAAGTTGAAAAAGCAAAGAATGTTCAGGAAAAGTATCCGTAGCACTTAAAATGGGAACTTAATTGAGCAGATGGAAAAGTAATACACTGTTCTCCTTTTTTTGTAGCTTATTTTCTCCATCAGGAATATGACTGTTCAAGTGAGAGAAAATAAAAACATTGCCAAAACATATGGAATGTGTTTCAACTACCATAATTGAAAGTGCCAACAGTGGCCAGCCCCACATCAGTGTCAAACATCCTCGTTCCCATCCATTCAGTTTAATTTCATCCTCAAACACAATGCTTTAAGGGAACAGATAATTGAGTGCCACATGAACCTAATCTTTTCTGCAGACTGTCCCGAGGGCACCGGGAGGGAGTGACAAACTATCTCACAACTCTCAAAGGAGAACATTTCTCTTAATTTCATTCTGGCCTCAAATCAGTCGGTACACCGGTGGCTGAAATCTCCCTCGCATTTTGGCTCATCTTCTTCAAGGAAATCATGTCTTTGGCGCTTCTAAAGTCAGACACAGATGGTGGAAATGTTTCGAAATTTCAATTTTACCCTTCAGTAACACTTTGGCAAAGACAGGAGCACATGAAAAATACAAATTTAGTCAACAGACAGGAGACAGAGGCAGAACTGATACTGAACAACTAGGCACAAATGCAAATGTCTGAAACTTAACTGAGTTCCAAATTATGTCTCAGTATGAACATCAGGAATCAGCATTAACACATATCCTGTGCAGTGAGGAGAAACTAAAGCTTCTGTTTTAAAGAAATGGTACAATTAAAAGCTTAGTGATGATTTAATCGCTAAGATAGACATTTGCTTGAAAATAAAAACACCCAGTACTTTTTACAAATTTTAGGCTAAAATCATCGTATGTAGCGAATGTTGAGTTTGAGCCAATTTAGTGAAACGTTAAAAACCATAATTAACAATTGTATGCCTTATTGAGATATTTTGGACATTTTTTTGTGATGGTTTGCAAAGTTTAATTGAAATCTATCCAGTGCTTTATGCAAAATTTTGCTAACAATCAAACAAGGTTGACGTTAATACTCATGGTACATGTTTGGGACCAATGCTCTGCTACTTTCTCACAAAACTTTAGTATTATCTGTAAAATCTGAGATTTTTTTTTTTTTTTTTAACCATTTGACTGTGGTTGCAATCTTGAATTGGGTTTATCCCAAAGCTAATCAGTTTTGGATGATCACCCAGTGATTTATCTCTGAGTCTTATTATAATTCATTCGAGGCTCAATGGGATTAACCTGTCTAAAGGTTGAATGAATGAAAAAAATAGCTCATAGGACAGACAGAGTTGACTCCAAGTGACCTGTTTCCAGTTAACCATGTGCTTGCATGAATTCAGGCATTTCAAATAACTGAAAGTAGGCATGAATATACTGAAACCATGATGCATTGCAAAAAAATTACATTGAACATTTGGATCAGTAACTGTAGAGGTAGAGATCCATCCATCTTTACCTGCTTCTTCCTTTTTTGGGGTCACAGGGTCACTGGTGCCCTTATCCAACTATCACTGTACGAAAGGTGTGGTACACCCTGGACATGTCTCCAGTCCATCAAAGGAACACAAAGAAACAAACGAGACAACCATTCACACTCTTGCTCACGCCTAGAGACCTAGAGTTAGCAATCAGCCTAACGTGCATGCTTTTGTCAGTGGGAGGAAACTGGAGTACCCTGGGGAAACCCGCACATGCATGGAGAGAACATGCAAACTTCACGCAAAATTAATTTGAACCGACGACCTTCTTGCTAAGAAGCAACCGCTCTACCAACTGCCATTGTGCCGCCCTAGATGTAGTCGATTAAGGGCAAAGTTTTAGACGGCTCAGTGGTTAGCACTGTTGCCTCACAGCAAGAAGGTCTTGGGTTCAATCCCTGGTTGGACCTGGGGTCTTTCTGTGTGGAGTTTGCATGTTCTTCTCGTGCTTACGTGCGTTTTCTCTGTCTGGGTACTCTGGTTTCCTTCCACAGACAAAAACATGCTTGTTAAGCCACCTTCAGACCCAGACCTCCCTTGCAGAAGAGATCTGTGATCTCAATGGGATGTGCCTGCTTTAATAAAGGTTAATAATGTACTCAGTGTTCAGGGTAGCTGGGGATCAGTCTCAGCTTCCATCACTCCAAAATGTTTCTCCAATATTTGTATGAATAACTGAAGTATAGACACTTCTGTGTTTACTGAGATTGCTTTGTTGTGGTGGCCATTTTGATTTGGGATGACTCCACAAGTTAATCAGTTGTCCACTTATTACTTTCTGAAAATTTCATTAAAATATGTTCAGTGAGTCACGAGACATTTTCTAATAGTACAGACAAACACATGCAGAGACATGGACTAAATTAATTGCCCTTAGGCCTCTGGCAGCAGACAATAAAAAAGGCAAGCATAAGAAACTAAGAAGCTTTGACAAGAGCCTAACTGAGGTGGTTAGATGGATTTGTTGTTGCTCACTGTTGCTGCTCTTGGAGGATGTTCCAGGTTGAGACTATTAAAATGGGTTCAAGGTGAGAAAATACTGATCCAGAAGGTTTTGCTCATTGATGTGTGCAGGGGGTGAAGGAAATCTGGTCTGTTGACCCAGTCACTATAAAACTCTGTTTTTCAGATAAATAAAAAGTTCAAATTGGTTTAAATATAAGGGATTTAGAAAATAGTAACTCTCAATTTGTTGCATATGAGGCAGGATGGCAACAAATCAGTCAGCATCTACAGTGGGCACTCGAGCATTAGAGCTGGAACACTGAGCAATGGAAACACGGCCTGACTTGATGGATCACATTTTCTTCCACATCTTGTGGGAAGTCGGGTTTGTATGCGTCACTTAAATGGGGTGGAAATGGCACCAGTATATGCACCAAGGGTGGAAGGCAACCGACAGTATTTGTGATGAATTGAGAAATGTTTCTTGGAATTCAGGGCCCTGCAATTCATGTGGACATTAAGACCATGTTGATCAAGTGAAACCCTTCATGGGAAAAAAAAAAAAAAAGATTTCCAATTGTGGCAGTGGCATCTTTCAGCAGACAAATCTTCTCTTGCAACACTGCAAAAAGAAAAAGGGTTCAAGAATGGTTTTCTACAAAGTAAAACACAAGTGGAAGTTTTTGGAGTTGACTGGGCATCCAGCTTCTCCAAACTGCAATCCAGCTAAGCATTTGTGGGATGTGCTGGTTTATTTTTATTATTATTTTTATTTCGCTCCGACAATTAAACCTTTAATGTGGTTTTCTTGTCTTTGTGGCTAAAACAAGAGGAACCTTGCTGGCATGCGCAGTCATGTTCAAATTATTTTGAGTCACTTACAAAAGAATTGTCAGCTTATGGATTTAGTGTCTTACACTACAGTTTTACATGGTAAAGAGTTGGTTACTAATCGGTTGTTTAAAGAAAACTGAACATTGCGTAATTTTCCACCTGCAATTTTATGCTTTTTTTGTTTTTACAATCCCTGAGTGATAAATGTTGAGACCAGCAAATTTATTCACATAGTACTGTATATTTTAAAAAGCATCTACCATGTATCTACCTGTAGCTATGCCTCCAACCAGTACCCAGAAGTTGAAGTCAAAATGGGACATACTTTCCCTGCTACTGGTCCCAGTACAGGTGTTAAGTTCCTCTCCTTCCATGAAAATAAATGGGACATTGCGCTTGTTTAAAAAAATAAAAGTACACTTCAAATTATTTTTCCTGTTGACGCTTGTTGACTAAAATAATACTTGCCTCGCTGCTTTATTTAACCTTTATTTATACAGGTTAGTCCCAATGAGCCTCGGGGACACAAATACAACAGTAGACAATCATAAAAGAAAGCATACAAACTGAAAAGAACAAATGAAAGAAAACGGTATTTAAAAAAAAAATCAAAACAGCTAGATTGAAAAGCAATATAGAAAACCAAAAACAGGAACATATCACATTGTTTTTTTGCCCAGAACTTAGCAGATGTTTGAAGACACTTAGAGAGGTCAAGGTCGAGTAAAGTTATAGTAATGTATAATGATATGCTTAGCTGTATTTACCCGCTAGACTAGTTATTTTGTGTTTAAATGAAAGGTCATGTGAAACAATGACAGAGTCAAAGCATGATTCAAAACTCTATAGAGTGCAGACTCTAGTTCCAAAAAATGCAAGATGGCACCTCCTGTAAACTAGGTCTTGCTGGCTTCAACTCCAAACATTGAGAAAAGGTATTAGGTTGGTCTAATATGCAGTCTTTAGATCACTTACACAGATATTTTGAAACTGGGCCTCCTGGCTGTCAGTGAGTTCTGAATGGACCAAGACAAGATGGGGGAGCTGAAGCCAGCCTGATGCTGTTGACCCTTTGTGCCACCAAGTAAGGTCATACCAGAGCTGTACATGTGAAAAGGTGAGCTAGTTTAGTGGATTAAGAATGTGATGTTGAGATGACATGTGGTCTGTGAGGCCACTCAGCCTGAACAACAATCAACAGATTTGTAACAAGTAGGTTGATGTGACATCCAGTCACTTTCCATTTAGTTATAAAAAAGAGGTTACTAAGAAAGATCATCAAACTGAGGCATTTTGCTATGATCTGAGAAGACTGGCGGACGACTTCCAACACACAATCAATCTGTAGCGCTCCATTTCAACTCAGCTGAGTCCAACTTCACGCCTCATGTGGTTCTGCGATATTGAAAGTCCACGCAGATGTTCCGATTCATGAAAAGTCCGAGACGACTCAAATACAAACTACAAAGTACTGTAGTCTGTGTGGCCATTTTCTTGAACTATTTCACTGAGTCATGTGGTGGTTTTCTTTTGTTTATGTGTTTTTAGTTGCACCTTTTGAATGGGAGTATTACTATTATTGGACATCTGTGGCTGAGTGGTTAGAGCAGTCGTCCTCCAATGCAAGAGTTGGGGGTTCGAATCCAGCAGCAGTCACATGCCAAAGTGTCCCTAGGCAAGACACTGAACCCCTCATTGCCTCCAATGTGTGTCCTATTGGTGTATGAATGTGATAAAACACTGGTTAGTCTCTTTAAAATGATTTGTTCAGTTAGTTTGTATAGATATAGTAGAGTGCTGTATGAATGTGTAAATGAGGCACAGATTGTGTTGTAAAGTGCTTTGAATGTCTTGATAAGATAGAAAAGCACAACACAAGTACAGTCTATTTACCATTTCTAATGAAGTGCAAACCTTTGGCCAGCAGCACCCATACTGCAGACACCTAGCAAACACTTGCAACCTGATAGATTTCTATCAAAACATTCTTTGTAACGCAAATCATGCAGACGGTGAGGATCATATTAGCTTTTGCAGAACTTAAATGATTTGCTACCAATGGCTTGATCAGTATGACTGCCACAGCAGACCTTCTGAGGTCCAACACTGTTTGTGCCAGTCATGGTTATTACTAGCTATCTGTTGTGTGTTTATGTTCTATAACTGTTATTTAATACGTATAATACTTTATTGACACAACATTTTTTTTTGCCTTTATATTATTCTTTTAAATGCAGTTCATTGAGTGGTCTAGTCTAAAACTGCTGAAATCAAGCCTTGTCCGGTAAAATTAATTACAACAGTTGGGTTCTAATAATTGCTTGTCATGACTCATAAAGAGACATCTAGTAAACATGTCATTACTCACTTCAACACCACACAGCTGACAAATCTGTTCCACAGGAGACCTCCGAGCAGAGAATTCAGAGCTGATCAAGATACATGTGTGAAATTCAAGAGTATAAACCATAGTTTAGCTTCATTCGAACAAACTCTGTCACCAGGCTGCCACCACTATGATAGACCTTGGTAATTATAGTGCAGTGTGAAAACTACCAAGAGAATTTCAACCAAAAGAAAATGTGAAAAAAGAAAGAAAGAAAGACGTAGCTGATAAAACAAATATCTGAAGGCTAAAGATACACAGACAAGAATCAATACCTGCTTGTGAAAAGGATAATTAATTCTCTCGGCTCTAAAGCTGTCTGGTATTTTCTGTGAAGTGCTGCTTGTTTGTCTTTGGTATCCCACATGATGCGGGAATAGTTTTAGGGATAAACATTAATGAAAACACTGTGCAACTTTTACCTTTAGATCTGCCTGCAAAAAATGTCAGTGAGGCACGTTACAGTTAAGGTTTTGGTGAAATCGGACATCTGAAAGACCAAATCACCTGAGAATGGTTTTCACTGTGTGTATGGGTCTATATTAATGATATTTCCAAGGTGGGTATTTGTGTTTTAGTGGGAAACAGATGAAATAAGAAGCACTATTATCTCTGCTGGGTCCCAAAATGATGGTACAAATGCAGTACTGAGAAATGTTCTCAAAATAAATTGTGACATCAACATCAATCAAATTCTGATGTTATGAAATACTAACTTAAAAGGCTTTGTTTTAACACATGAAACAAATTAGCATCATTATTGTGCACCATAAATGCATGCAATAATGTTTTAGCCCAAGTCCATGTGTGAGCGCTCGTGTTTGTTAACCATGAACTTGAAAACAGTTTAATGAAACTTGCAGAAAATAATAGTTGAACAAACAAGATGGCTGCCACAGCCAAATGACATGCAAAAACACTACAACTTCAATAATTCAGCCAATTTCACTGATGTTGGCCTGAATTTAATGAAACTTCTAAGAAACAGTCATTGAATGTGATTCTAAAACTAATTTTCAGTCATCCCAGTTCAAGATGGCCGCCACACCCAGGTGCCTTTACAAAACACAAAACTTACTATAAGTAAGTTCATGTTAAAAGATTTAGCTACAGTTGTTATAGTTTTGTAGCTGATAGTTAATTTCAACACATGAAAATACAAATATTATTTTTAAAGTTTGATCAAAGTTTTTTACAATGACAATGAATTTCTCACATAAATTGATGTTAGTGTAAAACATCCAATCCTTCAAGTAACGTTAGAGCTTTAACTTCCAAAATGTTCAGGTGCAAAATGACTGTTTGGCCACATTTTAGCCGAATCATTGTTATATTTTCTGTTCTCTTCCATCCGTGACTCTCTAAATAAGGCCTGCTTTTTAGTTATGTTTGGCCTCAGCTCTCCCAGCCTGATGTACACAGGTACTGACTGGCCATGACAACAAATTAGGACATACAAACTCTTTCCCCGCTTGCTTTGCTCACTCTGAAACAAGCAGTGCATTCACGTTCGCACAACACATCTCATCAATCAGCTGGAAGATCGGGCGTAATGTCGGGATCAGGTCCAACTCCTGCCCTCTGTTTGTTCTTTTCTTACAGCCTGTTGACATTTCACTTCATCTGCAACTATGGGCTCATTTTTCCACAATTCTACTCAAGACTTTTAGACTAAAGGCCAAGCTTTCCTTGAAAGACTGAACCTGGCATTTTTCATGCCAGAGATTTTTTTTTAGAAATAATATTGTAGCCATTTTGGTAAAGCTATGATATGAAGAGAGCGGTGAAGGTTGCACAGAAGAATGTTGGAGTCAGCCTCCCCACCATCACAGACATCTACACCTCCAGATACAGGAAGAGGGTCACCTGCATCATGAAGGACCCCACTCACCCCGCACACACACTTTTTACCCCGCTCCCCTCAGGCAGAAGATTGAGGCGCATTAAGTGCAGAACCACTAGGCTGAGGAACATCTTCTACCCTGAAGCTGTTAGACTCATGAATCCCTAGTCACGATTATCACTGTGAAAAAAATCAATGTGGGAAAAAAATCACTCTGATGCCACTTGATTGTTGTGTGCTGCTGACTGTCCATGATGCTGATCTCATGCTGCTGATTTATTTCATGATGCCGTGTTCATTCATCATCATCTGCTCACACAGACTCATGTTTGTGCTGCTGTTAATTGGCATATTGTTTTGTACTATTATATTCTTAGTTTAGCATATATTTTTAGTTCATATCTTAGATCCTATTGCTGTTTATCTCTACAATTTGTATATTTGTTGGATGTAACTGGGACCCTGTGTACAAAGTTTCGTTCCACCATATGTACCACATGTGGTGTGAATGACAAAGACACCTTGACCTTGAACACATTAGTTCTCAAACAGTAGGGTGCAACCTGCCTGGAAGACCCTGAACTCTGTCATGGGATTTATTTTTTTTTTGGTCATTTTTTTCTTTCTAGGCTGGAATATGTTGCAAACAGAACTAACATTGCAACAACTCATCGATGCCCAAATCCATTTAAGGGATGGCCAAAACAAAAGCAACAAATCTATTTAAAATCCAACCCTGTTTGTTAGGTTTCTCTTTAACTGATTATAGGTTTGGAAAACGGAGATGTGATTTCCATGAAATCAAGGATTTTTATTGAGGATCATTAAACTCAGTAAAATCATTCTTTTTTTTGGGGGGGGGGGTTT
>JARVGV010001299.1:35082425-35094499 GCA_031762435.1 Hypsolebias longignatus | reverse complement strand
TGTTTACGGCTTGGTGGGGGAACAGTGTGCTGGAACTTCTGACTGATGAAGCCCTCTGGAGTGAGGGTGAAACGTTTATACTAAAAAGAAACTGTCCAGATGACCTGATTGAGAATTATCAGATATCTAAACTTAACCAAATATTTTTATTACTGGTCTAAACTGAGGATTTTATGCCATATATGTATCAAAAAGAAAAATAATTGTAGAGAAACATAAATAAAAAATAATAACAATAAAATGGCAGATAATTTAAAAATGGTGTTAAGGTTGTTGTTTTCAATGTTTCTTTTCTGGATCAAATATTTTGATTTTTTTTTTTCAGAGTTCATTAAGATTCAGAAAGAAAAACAAAACAAAAATAAACAAACAAAAAAAAAACAGCTTGCTGGAGATGAGTCTCTTGTGTGTCAATGTCTAAAAATAAAGGACTAAATGGACTCTTTACCAAGAATCAAGTTTCTAACAAGGTGTGCCAGGATGAAAAGCTCATCATGGAAACAACAATATTATTTTATACATTTGTTTAGGTCAGGCAGGATTGTCTGTTCATCACAAATGAGTTGATTTAATGTTTAAATAAAATAATTATTATTTTCCCATCATCAGTAGTTGGTAAAACCCACACATAAAACTGACAATAAGCCATTTTCCTCCACAAAGTTACACATGTTTTTTTCCTCCCAACAAAAGCCACCAGTGAACATCATTCTCACATTCACATCTATACTGTAGTCCCAGTAGGGAGCATTCATCCCAGTTTGATTTAATCATTTAGACAGGCAAGTGCTTCATGCATTATAAATAGAAGAGAGCGCTCAGCCTCTCGGGCTGCAGCTTGCTGCTTGATACAGGTCTGAGGTTTTGAAATGCGTCGACGGTGGAAGGTTTCGAATGCAAAGGAACTAAAATGACTGGACAAGTTTTCCTCTTTGAATTCACGAGGCAATCGTGCTTGAATCGACCACTTGTGTTTTGTTTTTGGGTACAGCTTGCGTACATTTATGCCAAAGTTAAATTAAAATCTTTACGTTTGCCGTGTCGACTTGTCAACTTTGTCGTAATGCTCACACCAGTTTGGCGTTCTTCAGTGGCTCACAACGACATGAAGATCATTAAAAATGAAAGAGACTGTTGGCAGTTCTGTGAGCATCGCTGCAACATTACAGCTCTCTGAGCGGAAGTGACTTTTATACGCACTGTCCCTCTAATTTTCTTCTGCTGCAAAGAAAAAAAAAACATTAGACTCCAAAGCTAACCTCGCCGCCCTGAACAAGAACTGCTTTGATTATTTAAATACAAACCTGTTTCTTTATAAATGGGGTGGGGGTGGGGGGGGATCTGGTTTTAATCTTCAAGCATATTCCGTTCAAATGTTTGCACAGTCAGACTATCAGACCTTCAGACCTCTGAAAGACTCCTTTGTCCCGTTCTCTCTGATTTCAACTTTGATACAGAGTCAGACTGATTGCACCACGAGGAACCAAAGGTGATTATCCAGATGAACTAAATGGAAAAAATGTACCCTATTATGGGAGGTGAGAAAAGGTTGATTAAAATGAGTTTCGAGTTAATTCGGCTTCCGTTTTCCTCAACCTGACCACACGTCGCCTGAGGCGTTCTTTCACTTGAAAAGCTGGGACACACTTTATATTTCCAGAATATACATACAACTGCACATTGATGGAGGAATGTGGTCTGACCAGGGATACAAACCTCGCCGTCTGCATTTCAGAATGTTCTTGTAGATAATACACATTGATTCACTAATTAATTTACATTTTTTTCAAACTAAAGCAACATTAATATACAACCAGAAGATCCACATCAAATGCTGATAATTGTTTAAACTAAAACTTAAAGGCTCAGCTTTTATGAAGGACTGCATATTGTCTGGTGTCAAATGACAACATTTTAAAATGTGTATTATTTGCAGTCCTCAGGAACAGAAGGAATTAATTTTTTTGATATCCTCAAGGGCTGATTGATATGACATTGTTACAACAGAGTTTGTATGATATGGTGACAAGAGTCCTTGACTCGGATCCATTCCTTCCCGTCTGCAAGCTGACATTGCGATGACCGCTCAGACATGGTGGGGAGGAGCTAAGGCCTGGGCTGGGGGTTATTTTATAAAACTAACTTGCCCAGTTCAAGAAGTTAGAGCAGGTCAGGGTTTCACATGGATGAGAGCACTGCAAGTGTGTGATCGTGTAATTGCATGTTCTGTGAATGCTGGACTGCTCTCCAAAGCTTTGTAAATAAATCTGATGAACTATACCTTGGTCTGTTTCGGGAAACTTTTTTTTTTTTTTTTCTACGACAGACATTTTGCTGAAATCTTGAAAATAAAAAATTGCACATTCTTTTTGTGTCTCCTCTGGTTTTCTAAAAAGTTTGACACTAACCAAAAGACTCTTCACTTATGTACAACCGAGTGCATCTGAAAAACAAATGCAGACAAGAAAACTATTTCAGAAGGCTTCCATAATTTAAAAGAATATTTGCATAAATAAATCAAAAATCACTATTCATGTCGCAAAATATTTCCAAAGAAAGCAAATGGTAAGCCCACATTGCTGAGGGATTTGAATTATGAATGTTTGTAGCATTCGAGATCGGTCTGTTTCTGGACTGGGATTTTTCCTCAGTCGTTTGAGGAAATTATGCTTTCTATTTTTTTTATTTTTTTTATTTTTTAATTGCTTAAAAATCCAATTTCCTCAAATGATAGAAGTGGTTGAAGATTAATCTGTGGCAGTTCTCAACTTGTAAATCAAACAATGCTGGAATGCAAATAGCAGGGAATTTAAAATAAAGTAGATGCTATTTCCTGCATTCTGGTGTACAGTATTTTAATTTTAACGGGTTGTTAAACATCTACGTTTACCTACATTTGTAAACACTTGAGTCAATAACTATTTTAGAGTAGCCTGACCAACAGTTCTCTCCTTGTGTGAATAAAGCACGCTCTGCTTCTGTCAAGCATCCAAACCCCACCTGCCTCACCTCACATGACCGTTCAGAGCCCGACTCTTCTCCACTGAATTCCCTGTCCTCCTCGATGTCCTCCCCCACATGTGAAACCTCCAGGCACCTCCTCTGTCTGTTCATGGCAGCTGCCTATGGGCTCCTGCCCGGGTACGACCGCCTGGTTATCTTGGAACTCACCAGCACCACTCAAAGTACTATCTCCATTGCCGTGGCCTTCATGTGTGTCAATTCTCTCTTGTTTTGTTGTACAGTGAAACTTTTTTTTTTTTTTAATGAAAGTAAATTGGGCTGTTTTTTCAACATTTTGATAGCTGTTATGTTGACAAATTGGTGTCATCGTTTTGATACGTAAACCCACCAAACATTTCTCTTGTATTTTTAATAGATAATCACCATCTTATGAACAATCCATTTAAACTGTGAAACTGATTCGTAATTTAGATGTGCTGTTTTATTGTATTTTAATTAAATTGCCCAGGACTGTACTTTTAGAGGTGGATTTTATTTCTTTAAGGGTAGAAGCAGAAATGCTTGTTCGAAGTGGGAGCTCTGATGTGGTATTAGGAAGCTCGTAAGTGGCTGTTATGTTTAAAATTAGTGTTTATGTAACCATTGTCAGATTACATGTCATTTTTCTACCTGGATTATTGAGCATGCATCAGGGTATGTCCAATCTAGGTTTTTAGGGGAGGAGATTTTTTTAAAGGTAGAAGCAGAAATGTTTTTTGAAGTGGCAGCTCTGATGTGATATTAAGAAGCTCGTAAGTGGCTGTTATGTTTAAAATTAGTGCTTATGTAAGCGTTTTCAGAATACATGTCCAATATAGGTTTTATTTGTTCAGGGCAGTCAAATTAGTTCATACCTTTATTATTAGTGAGCCTGAAAGTTACCGGATCCAAGCAAACAGTTACCGGAACTCACCCTGTCAAAAAAAGAGTTCCTGAATCCTGTTCCGGCAAATTAAGCCCTGATCTGTGGTGGCCATGGCCACCATTGGCCACCCCCTGGCTCCACCTGATCGTGGATAAAATTACTCCCTCTACTCACCAGGATCTGTCACTCCACACTAACCCAGATAAAAAGAAGTAAATAAATAAAACAATATAACTCATATCCATTTAAATATATTGTACCAAAAACATTAAGGTTTTACTTGCTTTCTCTGTTCAATCCCCGTCCAGAAAAAAAAAAAAAAACTCATCTCAAAAACTACAAACATGCACTATGCTTCACATTCTGTTTTCTAACATTTATACAGCCATGATGTCTACTTTTTATTTATTAACCTAATACATTGGTCAAGCTAATTTTATTTCATAAATCTCTCGCTCTTGCCTGTTCCATAATTTAAACCAAATTGTGCTAAACAAAGAGAAGCAAACAAGTAGTACTGGTGCATCTAAACTACTTAATAATAATAATAAAATAAAAATAAAATAAAAAAACATCAAAAATGAAGATAAAGTATCTAATCCTTGCTACTTGTGTTGTGTTAGTCCAAAACAAATATTGTTCCTTTTTATTCCCCACATTTTTTTTTTACCCTGCAATAAATAACAGCCAAAACACATTAGAGACATTTTCTATTGTGAGTAATCCAGAAGAAGTGCTGCCCCAAGCAATGTCAGAGTAAGTTACAGTCATCCAAAAATAGGTACTGAGAATAGGAGGTGAACATGTCATCCCAGTTTAGGTCAAGCCAACAGGAGCTTTGCAGAGGGAATAAAAGCAGACTAACCACTTCTCCCAGCCACAGATAAACTTAGTTTCATGCAGCAGGCAACAATTTCAGCTCATCTTCTCTCCAATCAGATCACAGTTTCAAATGTTACCTCTAACCACAGCGATGAGGCAAAGGTTATGAATAATTCTGACACACAAAATGGGTGGTGCCATTTTCACATGTCTCAATTACTTTCCCTCCTTGGTGGAAAAGGTTGAAGAAATTTAAGACAAAACATTTTCTTCACAACATACTTATAAGATCTTATTTTAAACGGGCAATGTGGCCGCATGATACATCTCAAAGGATTCACTTTCTGGCAAAATAATGGAGGTCAACAAAAGTCAACTGACCAAATATCCAGATCTGATAAATAAGAAGTGATGTTGAATGATGTTGAATGTACATCAGCTGCTGAAAGATGCAGCTTGTGCTGAGAGTGGACAAACAACTCAGTGTCCCCACACGGCCTCAAAGGAAAAGTTAAGTGTTCATGTATCTTTGTCAGTTCTTGGTTAATAATGTCTTTGTCTTGGAAAGCTTACATATCTGTAAAGGAATCATCAATGCAGAATGGTATACAGAATTTTTAGAATTAAATGCACTCCCATGAAGCTAAATAAATAAATAAAATAATTAAATAACTAAAAATCCAGATGTTTACAGACTGTTTTTAAACGGAGAGGATGCTTCACGGTGGTGAAAACAGCCCTGTCCTCAAGCTAGCTGTGCTTCTGCCATAAATTCAAAACTATGCAGTTTATTTCCCAAATTACTACAATTTATTCAAATCAAATTTATTTATTTAGCATGTTTAAAAACAATTGCCGTTGGCCAACATGCTGCGCACAAAAGCAACAAATTTCAATAATGGTTCAAGGGGCAAAAAACTGTTAAAAACATAAGACAAAATAAACTCATTAAATGGAAAAACAATTTTCAATTGTCGTGCTGTTAAAAGCCAGTGATTTCTTAGTTTAAATCTTTGAAAATGGGTAGAGTTTTCAAATAAATGCATTTTATTCTATGTTTACTTAAATTTACACAATGTTACAACTATTCTTTGGAATTGGGATTGCACAAAGTGCTGCCATGCTTATACGTACAACATATAGATACATGGAAAATTCACATACTGTAAATAAAACAGCAAGCAACATCAAGCCCTGCACTGAATGTAGAAACAACTGGGATCCAGCATGAAGGCAGTCCAAAGGTGACTGTTTCCTCTAGATATTTGGATGCAAAGAGCTGCAGGTTACTTGATCTTTAAGCTGCACGTGCAGGAGTATGCATGATGGTTACTCTGTCTGTGCTGGCTCTGAGATGAACTGCTGACCTGTCCAAGGTGTTGCTGCCTCTGGCCACGTGACAGCCTGAGGTGAATGCCTTCCTGAACTGCAGAGGATGGATGGACACAGAGAGACTGTGTGTGCTTGCTTACTTGTTGACACAATAAAACACAATTCTATAAAATGCAAACAGAAAAACAAAATGAACAGAAAATAAAGAAATATAATGTGATGGCATAATGTTGCTCCGACTTACCATATGATGTGTTTCCTTTTTGTTTTATGGGGGAATTGGGTAATGTGGGCTCGGGGGGTGGCGGAGGAGTTGTTCACCCAGGGCACCAAACAGACTAGGACCGCCCCTGTAAACTTGTATGTTCATCTGTTTTTGCAGCTTTTCTCAGTTTTTGATCAAAACCTTTATTTTATGGTTTATTTGTACGAATACATTCTGCTTTTTAATATTATGTAAACATTTTATATGCAAAAAATATTTTGTACATTTATATATTCTTTAAATAATTTGCATTTTAATTAACATTTTTTTTAAAGTTCTACTTTAGTTAAATTGTTACTTTATTCTTTTTTGATACATGTTTTGTGTCTTCATGTCTATAAAATATGTGTGGACTGTCTTTTTTTTTAGCTTCAACAATATAAATTAGTAAATGGATGATGAATATTGTTTTATATCTTTCAAGTTTAATTCAAGAATCTTTATTATCCCTGAGGGTCAATTTGTTTCACAGTCAGTAGGTGCACAAAACATCCATACAATATATTGAAACATTAAAAATAACAGCACAGAAATCATCAGTGTTCATTGATAAGCCTGCAGGGATCAATTTCAGTTCTACATCTGGGCAGCAGATACAGTCCAGATGGAAGCAACCGGAACTCACCATGGAGTGGGTGATCAGGATCTGCCAGAATCAGCCTGGCCTTGTTCACTGACCTCACCTTGTGCAGGTCAGTGAGTTTCTGTAGGGCTATGTCAGCAGTTTTGCAGCACATCCCAACAATCCCCGAGAGTTTGTTCCTGTTTTTGCACGTTAACAATCCAAACCAAATCCAAATAGACGAAGGTGAAAAAGTTAAGAGATTCAGTAAAACATGAATAAAACATTCTCATAAAAGTCGAATCAACATTAAAACCACAGAACTTATGATAAAAATGAATTCCCTGGTGGGTCTTTCGTACAAAGTGGATTCACGTGTACATCAAAATTCAACAATTATTGTTATGTTTGTTTGTTTATAAAATATTTTTGTAACATTACATTATGCAGACATGTTTCAACAGTATCAGAAGTGTTTTTCTAAACTGAATTACAAGGTATTTAATTATGTGTTTGAATGCAGCTAGCCACTTGAGCTTGGGCTGAAAAGAGGATTTTAATTTGTGTAAAATCATTTTAGTATTCACTTCTTTTTACTGTATCCAACCTAGATTGAACACCATTTAGACAAGAAGACTGTGTTGGATGTTGTTATTGGAAACCTCATCAATCAATAATACATATAAAAGAAGGATACTCGATAATGTGCATGAACTCATTGTTTTAAGGCCACAGCCATAAAAATACCCAGCCATTCTGCCAAGTTTCTAAACATCAGTTTAAAACTGTGTCTTGGCCACAACAACATACTTGGTACAAAACAATGTGGTTACAGATTAAAAAAAGGAAATACAGTGACTTGGAATAAATTCCAATCAAAATGAGAAATTCTTTCTCTTCCAAGACATGGAGGAATATTCCCCGGCCTCAAACACACTATGTGGAAATCAGCTGTGTTAAAGCTGAGGCAGGGATGTTTAGCAGATAATTCTCAGTTTTGCAAGCAAACAAGTTGATACCCAACAACAACAACAAAAAAAAAAAAACAACAAAAAAAAATCAATGAAATCTATTAGCAGTAAATCAATCTTCCACATCAAACCATACTCAGCTTGGATGACACATTTGTCACTGTTTAGAGCCACAAAACGCCTTCGAGGTTGCAAGGCATGGGTCTCCAATGTGGCTGTCAGGCGCACATTAAATCACCCAGAAAAGAACTGCAAGTAAAGGAATAAAAAAATGCCAAGCTTACTTTGTTCCCTCCTAATGTTGTCGAATATAATCTTCCAGCTGTAAGTTATTCAGCTGGAGAATAACAGGCGCATGATTACACACTCAGACCCCTTTTCTCCCCTCTGTGTCTCTGACAGCACAGATGCTCACACAGGCTGGGGCTGGTCATACAGTGTCACTCACAATCAGTCGCTCAGTGCCAAAGTGCATTCAGCCAGAAAATGCCAGATTTCACTATAATCATTTTTTTCTTCTTCTATCGTCGTCTCCCCATACCTTGGCTATCTCACCCTCTGAAGATGGGCTATTGGAAATCTTGACCTTCAGGATGACAGTTATCACTGCTCGGAGATTTGTGTGTGTAGCGAGTCAGTAAAGAACAAGTCTGAGCACTGCCGGGTGTGCAGAAGCCCTTAATGTTCAGCATTATTTGACTTGATGATCTGGCTCAATATTTGAACAGTTATTTCTTGCAATGCATCTGTTAGTTTTTTTTTTTTCTTAATCCAAGTCTGACAGTTTTTTTTCCCCCTTGAGCATTAATTTTTAAATTTTAATACACATGAGATGAGCATTTATTGCACATCATGAGTAAAGCTGTTTAAAACCTTTTTTGTGTGTGTGTGTGTGTGTACCGGTAAGTGGTAAAACTATTCTTTGCAGAGTCCTTCTGAGGAGTTGAGGAGGAGAGGATTTTCTTTTCTGTGATTGTGGACAGTGATGCTGCGAGGCATCGTGTGCTTGTTCCGACTGCATCAGCACCACAGGACTTCCCCATCCATTGCATTATGCAAAGCTTTAAAGGCAGTCACTTGCTGACAAGTTGTTTCAAAAACAGCACGACAACCGAAAAGCAAAAACTGGAGATAACTTGCGATGTTTTTACCTTTTCAATGATCTTATAGACTGTAACTCTGTCATAGTGATGCTTCATTAGGACACTTGGAGCAGCTTTCTTCTTAAAAAAAGAACAAAAAACATTTGCCCCCCCAAAATAGTTCCTCTACACAGGGGCAATTCTAGAATCTGACCTAGGGGTGCTTAACCACCCAGTGATGACAATGGCTCTTGGCTTGAACAATGTGGTCATTGGCGTCAGAAGCACTCATAATGTGGGAGGGGCATACTGGTGGGGCGGTCTCGGGGTCACCCCCAGAAATGTTGAATAAAGTAGATGCCGTTTCCTGCATTCTGGTGTATTTAACGGGTTGTTCAAGATCTATATTTATCTCCATAAGTAAGCACTTGATTCAATAACTATTTTAGGGAGCTCAGCGCAACAAGAAGTAGCGCTAAGCTAGTGGCATGCAATACAGGCATGCTAGCTAAGATGCTACAGATGTAGCGATCTGCTTTACATTACACAACCTGATGAACGCTTTGTACAAAAATCTGTTTAGTTTTAATTAATCATAACAAAGACTAAACTTATGTAACCAGAAGTCACAACATATATCTGCATACAAAACACATAAAACAAAGCACAGCTAGCTTCAAGCATTAACCTTCAATTTACCCATTAAGTGTACAATGTAATTATGACAGAAAATGGAAGATTTATTTGTAGTTAACTTTGTACAGATGAACATGCGGTACTTGTGTTTATCACTGTTGTATTCAGCTGCTCATGAGGTCGGCTGCAGAGCTTGATCATCTTTGATATTTTTCCAGACTCAGTTTAGGTTTTGGAAATTGAATAAACTGTATTCCACTCTGTAAACCAGGACTATTCAACCAAACTGCTCATGGGCCACAGTTACTGAAAGCCAGCAGCTCAGGGGCTGGACACCCAACAATTGAAGTAATTATGTAAATAAATCAAGTAGTACAATGATCTGTTACATTTTAAATTTGTTTATTTTGTTGCATTGAATCATGAAGGCAGTAAACTTAACCCAAACCCAGAACCACAAACAAAAAAATAAATAAATAAAAAACATACATACTTACATACACACAAACATATTTGAACCTTATTTTCAGCTATACTGAGTTAAAATTTAGGTGTGCTCTAGCACCCCCCAAAAATAAGCTAAAATCACCACTGCCTCTACACAAATATTACCTATTCAATGACAGCTTGCTGTGTATTGTTTTGTTCTGCATGCATTGACATTATTGATTCTTTAAATGTAATTTAAATGCCTATTCAAGATTCATTTACAGTGTTTACTAATTTGCGGTCACGAGGCAGGTCGGGTGAACGCCAGCAGTCAGAAGATGTATCGCTCTGTCAGCTGCTAACTGATTTGCAGAAATCACGAAAAGAATCTCATTTGGCAAGGTGAAGCACCTTTATTGATATATCACGTTTCATACGCACAACATCTCAGTGGGTTTTACGTTAAAACCAAGAGATGAAACACATTTTATTTAAAGAACAAAAATGCTTCTGTCTGAAATTATTAGTAGGCCAGTGATGTGAGGTGCATGAGACACAGCTTCAGTATTTTCATTGTCACAGAATACAACTTTTATTTTATAATAAAATATACCAAAAAAAAAAAAAAAAAAAAAAAATCAATTGAATTCTAGTTCCTTTTATTTATTTATTTTTACATTTTGCCATGTTCTGGATGACACAGAGAATCTACACCGGCATAATGCAATTAATTTTTAAAATTATATTACAGATGTTATAGGTACCTAGACCTAGTGAACCTAATTCCTTTATTAACGAGTCATTAGAATATTTCTAGTTCACAAAACTCTAACAAAAACAGTTGTGGTAAAGTTAAGAGACTGAGGCTAATCTTTGCCCCACTATTATGCTACTAATAAATTTACTACAAATATACGCCGTTAAGAACCCAACTGATGAAGCTGCAGAATGCTATTTGCTTCAGCCAACACTCTTTGAAAGAGAAGAGCTTATTGAGAAATTCTCATGTTCAGGCATGACCAAATCAATAGGACAGTTGTGCATTAAGCATTCTTCAGGGGGGAGATAATTTTCTCCTGCAAGATGCATTTGAATGCAAAACACCTGAAAACAAACCCATTGTAGATGATGTCTGCAACCAAGCATAGCTACAGGAGCCTTCTCGTCATGCCTAACTGGACATGGAAGATGCATGATCCTTTTTTTTGCCTGACATTAGATGGTAACCCTGCGGCAGGTACAGCCTGCACTGATGATGCTTGTGCAAATTTGAAGCTGAATATTTAATAGAAATGTGGGAATAGAAAGTCATGTCTGTGCCTGGAACTCTGGATTTGATCAGCATATTAATACAGAATAGTGATTATACTCTGCTGGCAATACCTCAAGGCCGGACATTTAATGAAAGACCACCACTGACCTTCCAGCCAAGCAGAATAGCATTATACCTAAAATGAAAAGTTCACTATCAGCATTAAATCTTTAAATAAAATCTTCTTCATTTACATAATTAGAATTCTGATCTCCAACGAAGGCTGTCCATGTGCTCATCAGCTGTTCGGTAATACGTGCTGCAGGACATCTGAAACTTCCACAGAGGACAAACTGAGAAGTACTTTAAAAAAAGAGAGATGAGGCAGCATGTTATAAAAAAAGTTATACACAAGTTCAAATCGGAGGGGACACCTTTCCGTTGAGAGAGTCTGATTTAATGGAGCTGCTGTAGAGAATTTACTGTCTGCCACTTGCAGTATATAACTGCTGTATAATTTCCCAGCTCTTATCTACCCATGAAACGCACACTGATCTGGGATAATGGTATTGTTTGAAGAGGCAGCCAAGAGAGCAGACTGCAGAGTCATAAGATAATGTACATCCTTCACGCAAACAATATGACAGGCGTGTTTCACATATGTAGCCTGGGGTGGGGTGACACTACTGTTTTTGTCCCCCATTGCAGAGCAAAAGGGTATTGGGAATTGGAAATACCCTCTGTCTGTCAGTTTGCAAAATGTGAGCACAATAACTTGGAAAAAACAGAGGTGACCTTCATTTTCCAGGTCTCTCTTGTAAATGAGTCCTCGCGGCTCAATGAGATTAACCTGCC
>JARVGV010001299.1:34884206-34896383 GCA_031762435.1 Hypsolebias longignatus | reverse complement strand
CATCACTGGGGGCGGTGCCGTAAACGCGAAATGCCGTAAACCAATGACGCCGTAAACCAAGGACTACCTGTATATATTTTATAGAGGAAGGACGTTTCAAGAATGTGAAACGTCAATCTGTCAATCTATGTTTGATTACCTTGGAAGGGTTGGATGTGTGACACAAAAAAATAATAATTTTGAAATTGAAACTGAATTATAAAACTGAATTTTCAAAGTAAACAAATTCAGTTTCAAAACCATTAAATTCAGTTTAAATTTAGTGAAATTCAGTTTCAAAAGAACAATTCTAATTCAGTTTCTGATGACATGAGTTTCAGCCCATGGCGCTTCTGTGTATGTGTGGACCAATTTGTTTTGTTTGATCTAGGCTGATCCTAGCCGTGATAAATGTTCGGTTCGTGCAAGGAAATGTTTCTAATGTTGTCAGCTGTGCCCAGGTCAGAAAAAGCACAAAAAAGTTCAGAGGTGTTTGTCTACTCAGTTTGGACGTATGGAAGTTCCTCAGTGACTGAAACTGAATGAAACAAGAACTGAATGGAAAATGATGAGGAGGGAGGGCTCATTGTTGGATGAATTAAATATCTTTCCATCATCTCTTTACTCAAATAAGCCACTCTGAGGACGCGAGAAGATTTTTCAACTCCATTTACTTGTGGAGGCAGAGTCCACACACAGGCTTCCACAGGTGTTGCATTGAAGCTCCGTTTGCGAGGTCTATGATGGTTGATAGTCAGTTGATAGTGAATGAACAAATCCTTTCCACTTGATTAATTAGAGAAAATTCAAACCACTTGTTGTACCATTAACTAAAATAGTTACTGGTTTAAGTGTTTACTTATGTAGAAAAACACAGCTATTTAACAACCTGTCAAAAGACATCAGAATGCAGGAAATGGCATCTACTTCATTCAAAATAAAGAATATATATATATATATATATTTATATATATATTCTGGGGGAGAACCCCCACCAGTGTGTCCCCCCTTTCATTATAAATGTTTCTGACACCATTGCTACTACTATTACTTTTATTTGTTTTATTACTTTTAGAAATTGTGTGCAGAGAGACACATTTGCTACATTTTGATTTTTCAAACATGAATAAATATGTAAAAATAAATGAAACCGTCCAGGTCCGTTCTTCATTTCTTCTTGAAAACATTTTATTTTTGGTCTCTGAGCTGGAAATGTCCCCAGATTTAATGTCAGAAATTCCTCTGAATTGTTAACAAGATAGTGGCAACAGTCAAACTTCCAACTCCAAAAACAATTGTTCTAAAATACTTTTCTTGGCAGTGAATCATTCTGACAAAATAAATAGAAGCTTTAATTAAATAAATATTTTGAAGCTTTTTCTTTCTACTTGTTTTGCTACTTTGTGGTGTCACATTGTGGGCACAAAACATCTGGTTTCATCACCGACTCACCGTTCAGTTAGTCTTTTGCAGTTTTTGAATCAGATCAATGTGTGATTGAGTAAATATTGTGTTATACAGTATTTGTCAAGGGAAAGCAAAGGATGTTGTTCTTACCTGGGTTTTAACAGTGATTGTATTAAACAAAATATACAACTGTCTAGATGACCTGATTGAGAATTATCAGATTTGACACCTGGATTATTGAGCATGAACTTTCTTACCAGAATCAAATATTCTTTAATGTCTATTTCAGTCTGAAATTAGGAAAATGTTTCAGATTGTGAACAATTATAGAATATTATACAATTACGTTAAAGGATACACATAATCAGACAAAGAAAAGAGCGTTTTCTCAGCTAAAAATGCAATAACTCTTTTCTAACCAACTGGAGCACCTAGAAAACATCTGGCATGCCGCACCTGATTTGGGTGTCTCTCTCTATCTTGTGATATAACTGGCAGGGTCATGACAGCTAAATTAGTTTCTGTTGTGAATAGTGGAGAACAAGATTTTGTTTTAGTAGCTTCTGTTTGTTTGGATTATGTTTGATGCACAGGACTGTAAGGTACTGGTGGTTCATAATGAAGTAAGGATGGAACCATGCAGATATCCGTTATCTTTACCCACTTCTTCCTTCTGGGCCACAGGGGTCACTGGCGCCCATGTCCAGCCATCACTGTGTGAGAGGCGGGGGACACCCTGGACAGGTCTCCAGTCCATCACAGAGTCACATTGAGATGGACAAAGTTCACACCCACACCTAGAGACACTTTAGAGTTACCAATCAGCATGCATGTTTTTAGTCTGTGGGAGGAAACTGGGAGTACTCGGAGCAAACTCACGCATGCACAGAGAGAACATGCAAACTCCACCCAGAAAGGTCCCTGCCCAAGATTCGATCCGGCAACCTTCTCACTGAGAGGTGACAGCTTTACAAACGTCACCACCGTGTTGTCCAAGCATAGAACTGCACCATACATGTATACTGTTATATCTCTACAAAAATAGCACGATCAGCTTTACTTTTATTTAAGTATTTAGTTTTAAAATAAATAAATAAATAAATACATAAATAAATAAAATTAGTAAGCAATAGACTGCCAATAAATGTACAAAGTATGTAATCTTGATTTGTTGGAAATACATATTAGCAGGGGTGCACATAAATGGCACGCATGCACAACAAAAGTCAGGAATGTGTAGCATCACCTGTGTTACACACACCTTTGTGTACTTTACCATCAAGTCATCGGGAGGTGGGTTGATCTGATGTGTGGGCTGCAGAACTGGCGCTCCATGTTTTTTTTTTTTTGTTGTTGTTGTTGTTTGTTTGTTTTTGTATAACTTTTTATTAACATTAAAACTCAGAACACCACTACCGCTGGGCAACCCTGACTCCACCCAGGACTGGTGGACAGTGGCAGCATTTTAATCTTTTTTTTTGCATGCGTCAAATCCGCGATACTACCTTTCAATCAGCCGCGTCACCAACTGACTAATCGACGACTTCAAATGGTCCCGAAGGTAAACGCCCCTTCCCTGTAGATGCAGCCCATCAGGGTTTTTTTTTTTAGAACTTTATTAACAACACAAAACAGAACAATGCAACAAAATACAAATACAAACTTGTGAAGGGTGTCACAACTACGGTTCACAAAACAGGAGGTTTTACAAAATAATGAAAGATGAAAAAAATACCAAGGACATGGATCTGCATCATCTACCATGCAGGAAGCTGAAGCAGAGGATAGTGGGAGTGACACTGAGGAGGACAGCGAGGAAGGTGGCACTTACTAAGACAACAGTATGGGGTGAGTACCAAACACCATCTCCTGGTACTCACCTGAGAAGCCCACTAAAAAAGTTATGTGCATTCCTGACATTAGTTATTATTTGAATAGCAAGAAAATGAAATGAAGAAATTACAAGAATTTAATCATTTATGTACTAATAAATATATTTCATGATAAATGCATGGTTGTTTCAAGTATAATCTTTAAAGAACAAGCGACAAACTTGCATTTTGTAGCATGGAAGATTTTTTTTTTCAAGTGCAATATTTAAGAAACAAGTTTTACTGTATTGTTTAATTATTTTATTGCTATAAAGTATTTATTTTTATTCCACATATCTAAAAGGTACTATATATTTCCAAAAGGGAAAACTTTGCGTTAATGTTTCAGTCTCAGTCACTTATAATCCAGAAAATATATATTTTTAATCAATCTTTTTTGCAGAAAAGCAATTATTTGTGCTTTTTTATTTTTTTTTTCTGTCATAGATTTTATGATTACAGTACATGCACTCTATATAAAACAGTGTTTTACTTACGGAGTCAAGTTAACTTTATTATTACAGACCAAACAGAATAAAACACAACAATTTGTCAAAAACCTGCCAAGATCATGGTCATTCGATATTTCTGCAAACAGAGGCTTTCTATCAAACAATTTTATAATTTAGTTATTACATTATTTAAAATTAAAAAAAAAAAAAGTTAAACATTTTAAGGTCAGATTTTGCAGCTGAAATTAAATCACTGAATTCTCCACCTTTGACTTAATGACACTTTTTCAGTTCCTACCAAGGAATGTGTTTTAGGCATGTCCCTCTGAAAGGAAACTTTGGAGCAGAACTTCCTATAGTGCAATTATTTTTCACAGCAGGCACTGGAAAGCCCCTGTGTATCTCAGAAAGATTGGACACGGCAGCCAGGAGGAGAAAAGTTTGGAACTTTACTTTGTCACCTCTTGCCTTGAATAAATGACACAAGATAAATGATTGATGGATTTTTTTGGAAACATTTTCTATGCACTGCCACAGGTTCACAAACCGTCTCTTCAGCGTGCTCAGGGTCATGCTTTTTTTTTTTTTTTTTTTTTTTCAGTAAACATGTTTACGTAGGCTCCATTTATTTAAAACAACAACTATATTTTGTTTGTGCTCTAAAGTTTAAATGTGACTCAGACTTGAGAGGAAAAAAAATCTCTGAGTCTAAAATGCTTTTACATGGAACTGGATTGCCCTTGCCAGATAGGTGTTAAGTTAATATTTCAAAAAGTAAAAGTACAAAATAGTTTAAGAACTGAAGCAACTGCAGTAAGCAAAACAGGTTTGTAGATAGAATTTCAGAAAAGAAGGGAATTTACCTTTTTGCCATTTTTTATTTTTGTTTTTTTTTTTTTTTTTTTTTTTTTTGCTAATGTTGAAAAGATTGAATTTCGAGAAAACACCAGGAGTTTTTCACTTAAACTTATAAGATTCACAACAAAATAACAATGGATGGATGGATGGATGGATGGATGGATTCTGTTACTATGGCAGCACTGTGGAGCAGTTGGTAGAGCTGCTGCCTCTCAGCAAGCAGGTTACCCTGGTTCAAATCCCTGTCTGGGGGCCTTTCTGGGTGGAGTTTGCATGTTCTCTACGTGCATGCATGGGTTTTCTCTGGGTACTCCGGTTTCCTCCCACAGACCAAAAATATGCATGCTAGATTAATTGGTAACTCTAAATTGTCCCTAGGTATGCATACAAGAGGGAATGGTTGTTTGTCTCGTTTGTGTTTGTGTCCCTGTGATGGACTGGAGACATGTCCAGGGTGTCCCCCCACACTAGTGACCCCGCAATCCGAAAAGGAAGAAGCGGGTAAAGATAATGGATAAACAGATGGATGGATTCCTTTACTGAAGGTCCATTTCACCCGACTATTTCTTGTGTTTTTAACAAGTTGTGGTTTTCCACTTTACTTAGCGTGCTGCGTGGAATATTAGTATGTTTCAGCAATAGATCTATCAGGAGTATGACTTATTTTCATAAGAGTGCAGCACTTCAAACTGGGTTTTCAATAATAGCAGCAGCAGGAGGTATGAGTATCAGTCCCCGTTGATGTGATACTGTCTTGGTCTATTAAAACACTTTGGACGTGATGGTTGGTGTAATAGATTATTGACCTAGTGTTCTCGATGAACGCTCTGAAAATGCTCACTTTGAAAACTAGAGCTCCTCTGTTCTATATTATATCTTTCTTTATCAGCCTCCTCTGTCAAGTTCTTTTCATCCCATCGATATTTAAATCATGCAGAGGCAGAGAGGGCAGCACAATTAGATTTCTCTCATATTTAAAAGTGGGCTGGGCAGGCATGATGTCTGAGGCCATCATTTCTCCCCCACAGTCAGCCGCTGATTGAAATAAAATGTTGCTTGGAGTGTTAGGTGTGGAATGGTAATTCAGCTTTTCCTAGGCTAACTCTGAGCTGTCTAAATATTAAAAGTGGGTTGCGGGAGATATAGAAGTATAGCGCTATATAAGTAATGCATGAAGTCATTTCCACGAAGGGCAAAAGAGTCAGACACCAGAAAAATGGTTGAGAGGGAAAGAAACAAATGAGTATTTGTATGGGCTATGCTGAAATGGACCGTGCAATGAATATGTTGCTGTGATTGTGTGTCCTGGTAAATGCATGTTTAAATATGGAAACGGTACGATAATAAAAGGCTAACTTTTTCCAGTCACCCATCATCTTAATGATCCAGATGAAAAAGTGAGTGCCAACAAACGGTACTGTTGATTCTTAATTCTTGTACTTGTGCCAAAACTGGATATGAGAAATGTGGAATCTATTCGAGCCCTGCAATCTGAGACTGGTGGACTTCCTCCAACTGGCAGGACAATCTGACTTGTGATGCATTCTTTTTATGTTAACAACTTGAGTCTATAAGACTGAAAAATGGCAGGAAAAAGAAGCCATTGTTGTTGTATTTTTTATTTGTTATCATTATGTGGGATTGAGAAGTTGGGCATAACATTCTAGTCCTGGCAGGCAATTTGCACTGGTTCCCATCAAAACTATAATCGGCACCAAAGGATTTTAGATTTGGCATTTCATTGTACTTCTGTACATGTCATTAGCTTACTTATCCTTAGATTATTTGTTTTATACTTCACATGCTCGTTTATACATTAATATGAGTCATTTTTGTATGATTTTATGGGAAAAAAATGAGTATCAATAAATAAATAACAATATCCTGAATATTTCCATATTTTCCATTTGGGATGCATGTCACAATAATATCATATCTTATACAACACCACTGTGATTTTACTTGTCTTCTGGCAAGGTTGAAACAACTCATACAATCCCTTCAGAAAGGCTAGTATGCCAAAAAAAAAAAAAAATAAAAAAAAAATAAGACCTGGGCTTAGTAAGTAGTACTCTGTGATTGGAGGGGGGTTGAGGTTGCATATGATGTATGGATTGTTCCATCTGTAATGATATTCTGCTGAATAAATGGTCTCAAGCATAATCAGCTTCAGTCAATATAATATCTCTGTGAAGGTCTTCATTAATCTTACAGGCTATGGCTAATCATGTCTGTCTACTTGAGTCCCCATGAACGTCGCACCTACTTAACTGTGTATTTTCTTCTTTTTTTTTAACATTACAGTCCCTATGCTGCAGAAAATGCCTCATACGACTCACACAATGTCACCTGTGCAGCAGTAACCCTTTGGCCTTATCCAACTACAAATTGTCCATGTTTTCCCAGGTCTTACCTATGTTGTCTTGAAAAGTGCCAACCTCTTTTAGCCTCACCTTCACCTCTGTTCTTTACTGGTTTGCATGTTAAATTCCTTGTCTTATTGCTTGTAAGTGTCCTCAATGTGTCATGCTCAAGAACAATGCAATTTCCATTAAAATAAACTTGGAAGACCATTAGTCGAACATGGATATGATAATAAGGACAAAGACGGAGGAAGATTCAGCTTTTTGTTCTCCGTTTACCTATAAAATGACATTTGCCACCTTTGTTGGTGTTATCGTAAAGGTTGTGTTAGGACCTGAGACGATAACTAATGGCAATGTGCTGCAGCTCTCTGAAATACATCAGGCGCAGCCCTTTCGACAACAATGACTGTTTCTGGTTTTACGCCCTCTGAAAGATAGGGATCAGTGGCATCTGCAAGGGTCATTGCTTTTATCAGATGAAGGTGACAGCTGACAAGAGCTAGTGCCTGTTGGCTCCAGTAGTCAAACAAACAGAGCTGTTTTTCTTAGCGTCCTGTATTTATTTATGATTTTGTTCCCATGTTGAATCTTGTTTTTCTGTAGAAAATAGAATGGTGTGTATAATCCCCACTCTACAAAAGAGTTTGCAGGATGAGTGACATCATATTGATGGAATATCCCCAAAATATTAGTGTTTAGATAACAAATTATTACAGCAATTTGTTTTGTTTACAAAATAAAAATGCAACAGTGATGTAATCTATGCCTTATTCAAGATTCTACTGAAATACTATTGAGACTTTTTTTTTTTTTTTGGCTGTAAGAAATTGCTCCTGGTATGGCACTTTGGCACTGAAGAGACAATCAAATCACTGCCACATAAACAACGCAGTCCAGAAGTATTCTAGGCATAATTCAGGGGGGCTGTTCATATCAGACCATCCACTTTAATAAAAATGGGCAAAGTGCCTCTGCTTTCTCCCATTTTTCAAAATTGAAGTCAAAATGTCAGTTTGTTTTGTATCCTGCCATGTATTTTTGAAGATGGCGTCTCCACATTATGGACATAGAGCTGTTTTCTGTTTTCTATAGCTCAGCTTTAACTCTGTTATGTTACACCGTTAATCAAAATGTGACATGACACTTTCCTTTAAGCCACAAATAACTATCCATCCTTTTTTTTATTTGTATTTTTTTTTACTTGCATTTTTTTCAGGTTGCAGAGGAGCAAAAGGCGCCTATTTCCAGCAGTTATTGTGCAGAAGGCAGAGTGAACAATGGACAGGTCACGCGTTTATCATAAAGCTTCTGTAGAGACAAACAAGACAAACAATCATTCACACTCTCACACCTAGGGACTGTTTAGATTTACCAATTAACCAAACTTGCACATCTTTGATCTGTGGGTAGGAAAGTAAATACCTAGGTAACACAACAGGGAGTGCATTCAAACTTTATACAGAAAACACCCATGCCCAGAGATAAGTGAACGAGCTTCTCGCTGGGAGGCAGCAGGGCTAACTACTGTACCTTGTGCTGCCCTCAAATAACTAACTAAGACTAAACATATAGAATATGTTCATGTTTGAACATACAGTGGTGATATAAGACCAACAGAAATACAAAAAGAATCAACGCGTGAAAAAAAATGATCTTAATTGTTTGTGTTCTTTATTCAGGAAACTGTCCCATTCATTTACATCGAGGGGCAAACATGGGAGTTTTACTGCAACACCCTGGTAGTTGGGAGCACTCATTCACAGTGGCTTCAACTCCTGGGTCCAGTCATTCATCTAGTTAAAGTAGATCTCAATGAATTAGGACGTAAACTTAGTTTTACCTGGGAAAATTGTCTAAATAAGCCAGAAAGTTGTAGTTATTAGGAGCGGATTCAAAGCGAACTATTTTCTGCTGCATTTATTTTAAAATGTCTGCATACTGGGCTTCATGGTGGCGCAGTGTGTTCATGGGCGCTTCACAATGGCTCAGTTGGTAGAGCTGTTGCCTCCAAGCGAGAGGGTCGCCATATCGCATCCCAGCCGGGGGCCTTTCCGGGTGTAGTTTACATGGTTTCCCCATGCATGCACGGGTTTTCTCTGTGTACTCCAGTTTCCTCCCACGTACCAAAAACGTGTGTTAGTCTGATTGGTAACTTCAAGTTGTCCCTAGGTGTGAGTGAGAGAGTGAATGGTTGTTTGTCTCATGTTCCTGTGATGGACTGGAGATCTGTCCAAGGTGTACCCCACCTCTTGCACAATGATTGCTGGATACGGGCACCAGTGACTCCCGCAACCTGAAAAGGATGAAGTGGGTAAAGCTAATGGATGGATGGATGGATGGATGGATGGATGGATGGATGGATGGATGGATGGATGGATGGATGGATGGATGGATGGATGGGTGTCTGCATATTACTCTTTGTAACGACATCATGCTGTTAGGATTTGATGGCGTTTTGAGTAAGCAAATCCCAGTTCAATGTGGTTCTTGTGTCAAGACAGCAGGAATAAAATCTGTCTTCAACCTTGATGGACACATTCTTTCATAAAGTAATGAGAAATATCTCAGATCATTTTTCTATAGCTAAACAAACATGTAGGGAATTAACTAAAGCACATTTAACCTGCATGAAAAGATGCTAGAAGATTCCTGTTGTGCAACAAAAGTAAACTTTTATTTTCCTCAATATATGTTAAACAACCTTTCGTCCAAAGGATTGAACACAACCAAAATCTACTGCAATACTTAGTAATTTTGAAATGTGAAAAGGACACAACACAACAGAATGCTTCTCAAAACCAACAGAGACAAACACTCAGAGTATCAGACCAACACTTACCTACTCAAACAGTGCTTCTATCTTCATATATTTACTTACAATAATTGTATTCAATATTGCATCATGTTTGAATACGTCAAGGATTGACAGCTCAACTGTATTACTGTGGTTTATGAAATAAGGTGACAGTATTGCTCAAGCGCCTGTAATAATATGCATGAGTTCTGTGCTCTCGACGAGTGAATCTGTCGCTGTAACAGTTAGGATGAACTTGTTTTGGAGTTCTGGTTTTAGTTTTTATTTGTATTTTCTAACTTTTGACCAAATGAAGCCACTGATATTTCTACCTGTCTTCTAGTTAAATGGAGAGAGCAGTACGTCTCCCCTTTAAGTCAATGAACACATCGTTATTCTCTGTGACAGCTCGGTAGATGCAACAGCAGATTTTGAAATAAATCAAGAAAATAAAGGTAATTTGTCTTGCCTAATGTTTACTGACAGTTTAAGATACATTCATTTTTAAGCTTTTATCAGCAGCACAACACTGCATACTAAATATGCAGAAGGTGAGCGCAATGACACTGAGCATTTATGAATTACAAATTAAGCCCCTGTGTGATTTTTTCTTGGCGTCGGTCCATTCAGTGTCAATAGAAGACTTTTCCTTGTTGTCTTTTAGGAGCAGAAATATTCAATACAGTCTATGATTGTTGTCTAGACTCTAATTCATCACGAACTATTATGTTTCCATGAAAATGACACTTATTATTCCAGAGAAACATGATCAGTTTAATTACATTATAATTTATGACCATAACAAGAGTATGTCAGCCATCATTCCCATGATTTGTCACATTTCCACGTTCAGTAGATTTCCAGTTATGAGTGTGTGAACCTTGACTGAATGAAGACAGTGCAGCTGTCATCGTTAAACTCTGTCAATCCACTGTAAAATAAGCCACTTCCTTGTCATCACTCCCAGCTTTTCTCAACCGCACTGCAACTGTCACAGCACAGCTGTCACTCATACATATATGAATGCAGCAAACAGGATGCTTTTCCATTTGATATGCACGTTTGTGGTAAATTTCTGGGTTTAGCTAGCATATGCTATTTAAAGTACCAAATGTAAAATAATGGAAGCGACGTGATTTGGAGTTGTGTGATGACTAATGAAGTGGATTATTTTCTTTCTACACAGATGGGGTTTATTTTTATATTATAATACAGTTTATTCTCCTTTTATTATTGTGAATCAGACTTACTGATACAATATTGCAAGTTGTGGTGAAGCTACAACCCACAATGTGCACAACACTGAAAAACTGAATACAGTAGTTAGATTAAAGAAAACAGCAAATTTGTTGTTCTGTCTTCGGTTCATTTCATCATATTTATTATTGCTTTTGTTTTCACATGATTAAAAGTTTAGTGAAATAGTTTTCCGTTCATTTCCTTCTGCTTATCTGTGGTTGGGTTGCAGAGACAAGCCGTCCAGGAGGGAAACCCTGGAAAACCCACAAGGTTCACTGGCCAGAAATCTCTAGCAAATTCTGTCTTTGTCCTGGGTGTCTTTTGGTAAAACATGCTCGGAAAAAATCTGCAGAGAGGATCACAGGAAGCATTTTAGTCAAGTGCCTAAACAACTTCAGCTGGCTTTTTGATGCAGAGGAGCTACTTCATTCCAAGCTCTCACTGGATGGCAAAGTTTCTCACTTTACCTATTACCGTAGGTTGAGCTTAGCAACCTTAAAGAGAAAGCTCTCTTCAGCTGCTTATGTCTGGATTTTTTTTTATCATGTTCCAAACCTCATGATTATAAAATTCTGGGCTAGATTCAAGAGGTTGCATTCTGTAGCGCTGTCATTTTTATATCATGACATATCGGATCTTTGTCCTCATTGCTGCACATGTAAACCTGATCAGTTGATTCTTCTGGTCAGTTCATGTGAACAAGACCTAAATACTTAGACTCACTTCAACACTTGTTCTTGTCAAAGGCAGATGCCCTTCTCATCCCCTCCCTCTCCACTTTACTTTGCTCTGTCTTGTCTTGCCTCTCTTCTACACATCTTCTGAATAATAATTCAGCTATGGATTTGATCAGTTGGTCCCTCAATGCAATTGATAACATTTCTTTGAAGAGAAGACAGGCTTTAGGTGAGCCAACTTGCCCTAGTGGTGACACACGCAGCTGGATATCTCATTGACTTGGAAGACTTGATGATGTGTCTGTCTGCTATCATTTGTGGGTGTTAAGGACAAATTGGATTCATGATAACTGGTTTCCTGCTTTTTGGATTTGGCTGGTTCCTGGTTTACCAACATTCAAGGAAGTCGTCGACAGCAAATTTGGATCTGGTCAGACTGCCTGCCTTATAAGATGGCTTGGTTCATGCCTCGAGCACCCAGACTCAAATGCTTTTGGCAGGATGGATTAGATCTCGGGGATTACTCTCAGGCAC
>JARVGV010001299.1:34789667-34804017 GCA_031762435.1 Hypsolebias longignatus | reverse complement strand
ATTGTCTTTGGGTTTTTTTATATTTTTGTTTTTTTTTTTTATTTTTTTTTTTAAATTTTAATTACATTTTTTTTTTTTTTTTTTTTTTCAAATGTTGTTCATTTACACCTTAGGGCCACTGTAAAGTTTGAAGTGTTTTTTGCTAATATTTTAGCACTGAAGTAAGTTTTGTTTAAATAACTGTTTGAATGCCACAGAAAATAGACTTTTTTTTTTAACAATAAAACATGTTTGACAAATAAAACAGGGTTTAAAAAAAGATTAGATGCACATTAGCACCAGAGCAACAAGCCTTGTTTATTTCCATCCATCCATCTATTATCTTTTTACCCGCGTCTTCCATTTTGGGTCACAGGGGTCACTGGTCCCCATGTCCAGCAATCACTGTGCGATGGGCGGGGTACACCCTGGACGGGTCACAAGTCCATCACAGGGCTCTTGTTTATTTCATTAAATTAATTAATTTATTTATTAAAAATTTTTTTTTGTCAACAGCGGGTGCTAAAATCACAATTTTCCCGATGCATCCTGAGCCACAACAGCCCTCTAGAGAGGAAGTATTTGCAGTGACAATCCTTCACAGGCAAACACAGACCGGGCTGAAGCGTGGCTTGTAATTTTAATCAGGTTTCGTGCTAAACAGCTGCCTGTAGACCTTGGATTATTCCCAGTCTTGCCTCAGGCTTTTCTCATTTCAGCAGACAGAAAATACCAGTAGCTGAAGAATGTAACACCACGCAAGCACCTGAATTAAACAGGAATTTCTCAAACCGCATGAGCCTCTACAAGTTGTAATGGAATCACACTTCTTGTGTCATGCTCATTTAGGCTTGCTGGATGCCTTCCATTTTTTTTTATGCTTTCCTTTTCTCAACTGCAGCAGTCCTCGACGGTGGATCTGATGATTAGGAGCATTCTGTTGAGGCATGCTGGGAAGTATGGATGCAAAGCCCAGACCAGTGCCGACACTGTGTTTGCAGAAGCAGAGCTCCTTGTGCGAGGTAAGCCTGATATCTTTCAGTGCAGCAGTAACTGTCCTGTTCACTCCTCGCCAGATACCCAAATCCACCCCCCAGTGACCAGCGTCCCTGAAACATGATTGACTCATTCTCATGCACAGCTGCTTTAGGAGACTTTAGTTCAAGAAGAATACAAGCTGTGTGTGTATTTAGGCACCTGAGCAATGGTTTCAACCTTTGTTTTCAGCAGAACCATAAAAACACTTGACTGTTTCCAATTCACAAAACAGTCAAGGAGAAAGAGGATTGACGCCCGTCATATTTCAAACCCCTTTTTGAGAATAGTTTACTATCCTTACTGTGAATGTGCTCAACAAACAGTTTGTCTGCATGAACAATTTGAATATTCATTGTTAAATGGACTTTCTCCACTGTCTAGTGATAAAATGTCCTTTCTTCTCTAAATGTAATGTTACGTAATGATCATTGTCCATGCAGGTCTGGTTTTGACTCTTTTCTTATGACTCAGTGACAAGTTTTCAGGCTCTTCATGAATAACAATGGACCCATGCTTCATAGCCACAGTATTTTATTTATTTATTTATTTTTTTTTTGCAAGGGGGTGGGGGTACCACTTTACAATAAGGCTCCACTTATAGATAGTTAATAGTTTTATATAGGTTATTAATTCTTCTATAAACACTTTGTAAAGCATTAATAATTGTTTATTATGCATTCATTAAGGGTGACAGACAAAACTGACCTGTTTCTTGCTAAATAGTGAGACAAATCTGTTCACCTATATATTTCGAGTTGTTATATTAAACGTTTCAGACTAAGTTACTACCTTGTAAGCACAATAAGCATTTGTAAACATATTGTTTAAGGATATAATATGAGTTGTAGATATTTAAAATGCAGTGATAAAGTGCATGCCAAGGAAATAGGTTTGCAAATGCCTATTGTGCTTACATGGTAGTAACAATCTGAAATGTTTAATATAACAACTCTAAATGAAATATATGGGTGAACAGATTTGGCTCACTATTTGATAAGAAACTGCTCCGTTTTGTCTCTGTCACTCTTAATTAATGCATAATAAGCAGTTCCTAATGATTTATAAAGTGTTTTTTAGAGGAATTAATAATGTATCTGTAAACAGTTTATTAGCCATCTATAAGGCGAGCCTTATTGTAAAGTGGTACCATTTTCTTTTTTCTGATGACAAAAACATTTATAAAGAACTTTCATCCAAACATGTTTAGTTCAGTTCTACTTTGTGTTTACATATAGCATACTGGACACCAGTTTAATCCTGTTGTTTTGGCTATTACTCATGAAAACAATGTGAAAAGAGAGAAAAAGCAAAAAGAAATTGGTAAGTTACATTTTTTGGGTCATAGTCTGACCAGTCAGAGTTTGAGCACGCAGCATTTTTGCTCAAAGCACTAGCATCCATGTTTGACTGAAAGTGCCGAGCTATTAGGTCACTCATTGATTTTATGCAAGTCATTCAGAAACCTTAGGCGAATTTAGAGGAGGGCTGCACAATATATTAAAAGTTTATTGTCGTCACGGAATCAAAGTGCAGAGGACTGCTTGGACTACAACAAATCATAAGCTATAATATTTTAAGATGCATCCATGGTCTGCATTCTAATGTAAACCAACAGCCTCTCAGTGGCCTTGATGCTCTCGCCTGATCAAGATGAAAGTGATGATTGAACAGAACGTGAAAAAAATGTGGCTCCATCCCAACTGGTATTGTCACCATTTTAAACAATAATCTCAAACATTTTAGCTTTTTTTTTTTTACATTAATAAACCCTTCTTTATAGTAAATAAGACTGTTTTTGTATAAAGTTTAGTTAAAGGCAACATTTAAAGTTAGGAACAAAAATAATTTGGGCTATTGTAAAAAAAAAATCAAGTCATTGTCAATAAAATCTGTTGGTTTAGTAAAATGTTTTTAGGCTGAATCCATAGTACTATAAACATTAGAGATGTTCCAATCAATTGGTCACCTAACATGATTGGACGAGTTCCATTAAAAAGTTTGTGATTGACTGATACCAATCAATGACTTTCACTGCCGATCACAAAAAGCGATCACCTTTGCAGCCTGCAGAGGTCCAGTGGTCTTTGTATTTAAGCAATGCTTTGAGATTTATTTGACTTTCTACAGCCTGTTAGAGCCTTAATGATTTCAATCTGTTAAAGATTATGTTACTGATAGCAGGTACATTTTTTTTTCAGTTGTCCTTTTGCCTGAATAAGTATTGTATTGAAGTATTGTAAGTATTGTATTGAACATTTTTGAATTTATCATGTCCTGGATGACTGAGAATCTTCACCAGCATTTTGCATGAATAGCTGCTGTATTTTGTCTGCAAGTTTTTTTGAATATATTGTTTGTCTTGAAAAAGTAAATGAAAACATGTTTTTGTCCAAATTAAGGTGATTTTATGGTTCCTATTTTCAAGATCACATAGCAAGTAGCACTCATCTTAACTAAATTAAAAAAAAATTACAACCAATCCATGTGATCGGTATCGATGATCCGTATCGGTGCTTGGCACCATCGGTGATCGGTATCGGTGCTCGTCAGCAAAAAACCTGATCGGAGCATCCCTGATAACTATGTTTAATCCAGTTGGCATCAAGGATCTGTCCTGAGCCCCTTCTCGTTTGCTCTGGTGATGAACCGACTAACAGATGAGGTCAGGCAGGAATCCCCATGGACTATGATGTTTGCAGATGACATTGTGATCTGTGGTGAGAACAGGGAACAGGTGCAAGAGAACTTGGAGAGGTGGAGGTATGCACTTGAAAGAAGAGGGGTAAAAGTCAGCCGTAGTATGACAGAGTTTCACCATGCAGTTACCATGGACCATCACAGACACCTACCGTTTCTTTGAATATGTTATTCAAGAATTTGAAATTGAAGAAACCATAAGAATACTTTGAACACAGAGTAAGACATATAATTACTGTATACCATGAGTTCAAAAGTGTACAATACAAATGCAAAATAAATATTATTAAAACAAGGCATTTCTAAATTGCACCAATAGAAAAACACAAGAAAATTTCAGCCAGACGAAATTTACTTTTAGGCTGGACAATTTTGTGCTGAGCATGGTGGAGTACTCATTTACTCCCATTCCTTAAGCTGTGTTAAATATTCTATATGGTTAAATAAATGAGCGCAGGCTAAAAAGCGTATGCGCTAAAATTGTAGCACGGCAGTTAATGAAGTACTACAGCTTTTCACTTGGAAACTTCATCAATGACTTATAGTTCCCCTAGTCAAGCCATACCCAGTACAGTGTGTCTGAATCAGAGACGGCAAACGCCACTTTCTCTACAACCGTCCTACAGAACCCTATTAGGGACACAGTACACTGAGTTTTACGGAGGATCTCACCCGCCAGCTTTTCTTTTACAGCTGTTCACCTTGGATGTTTGCTGCACTTACAAATTGCATTTTGCTCTGAGGTCTGAAGTAAACACATGTTCAGCTGAATTGAAACACAGGAAAGACTACCACACAATGTTTTTTTTTTAATACAGTATAAATAACTTCTTCTTATACACAGTAGAACAGTTTATTTTATTTTTTTGGAAGCAATTTTACATTGGATGTCCACAGCTGTTGGCTAATTTAATGTGTATCTTCTAATTATTCCCCTGCCAGGTCCTCCTGGACCCCCTGGAGTGGTGATCGTGGAGGAGATCACAGACTCCACAGCCACTTTGTCTTGGACGCGTGGCCTCGACAACCACAGCCCTATCAGCACCTACAATTTACAAGCCCGTAGCCCCTTTTCATTAGGGTGGCAAACTGTCAAAACAGGTAATCAATAAGGACCAAATTGCTGCCTCCAGATTTAAAAATTTAATGTGTGCCCATAAAGAAGGCCCATAATCCTGCCCGGAGTTATACACAAAAATGAAGGATTAGGTCAATAGGAACAAGGTAGTGTTAATGAGTGTCATAATTAAAATGTCCTCTAGTAATTTACTTTAAATATTAACACCCAATATTCTCACAAAGTTGATCTGAAACAAATAAAACTGGGAGTTTCTTCAGATGCCGGTGTAAAACGCGCAAATAAAAGTCCCACATTGTTTTATGGCTGAACTCGGTCCGTATTGAGAAGGGTTTCGTAAAAAGTAATGAGTCTGTTTCAAATGTCACAGTCAGATCAGCACTCAGTAGGAAATTAACCTTTTGCTCTTGAATTATAAGACTTATCCGTATTCATTTAGTACATAGCACTTTCAGATCTTTAGAAGCAAATTGGATTCGTTTTTGGGTTACTTTAGAGAATAACCATCAGTTATTATCACTTAACGTTAATGGATGAGGGCTTGCTAAGTGTTGTGTGCAATCCGTCTTAATATGCCGTCAGATAATAATAGCGGAGTCTAAGGTGCGATAATGATACATCCCCAAAGATATATTAATCATACTTTGTATACACTCCTCTCACATCATGTCTGTTCAACTACATTTAATTCAATAAAGCACAATTAGGGCCCAGTGATAAATTTTCTGTGTTGAACTTGTTCGGATTAGCATAAAGGGGACTGAGCGTTTAGCCCCGACTTCTTGCAAACAAAGCTATCAGCTCCTGTTTGAAGAGCAGCTGCTTGACAGCGTTGTCTCATTGTTAGCTGCTTTTTTTTCTGATAAGAGCATAAGCTCCACTGCCTCAGAGACCTATGGTTCATTTGCAACATGGATAAGCTTTCAGTTGATGTTTATTTTCTACTGCGGGATCAATATTGGCAACGCTTGATTATGGAAGTCAGGAAAAAAATAAAATAGAATAAAAAAACAGGCTCGATTTGTTAAGTTCCCTCCTGGTAATTTAGTTTTAAATACATTTATGAGGCGGTTTGCAGTCTGAGAATGTGATTTATTATGATGCTCAGTTCTGCAGAAACTGTGAGAATTGATTGAATGGTTAATGATTTCTAATTCTTTACGTGCCCTGATGCTGCAATTAGGCTGCTGTTCATGCATCAAAATGTCATATGCCAAGTGTTAGGTAAATCTGGAACCTCACCACCTGGTGTGAAAATATGCCAAGTCACCGGGAATCTGCAGAGGAGATAAAAGGACCGTGCAGTCAATAGGAACAGAGGCGATAGATTTGTCCTTTTATTTTATTTTATTTGCTCCACACGTCTGCTCACTGAATTTGAAATTAAATATAATGATTAGAGTTTAGAGGTTAAAGGATCTTGTCCCCACTTTTACATGCTGGAGTAAACATGGTATTCTGTTTGTTTTATCTATTTGCTACAGTTAGACAAACAAAAAGTGGCACGTCGTCATAAGTCTTGACAGTCACTTTTAAAGTCATATGTTGCAGTTAACGAATGCCTGCAAGCTGCAATCCAGGTCCCAGTAACCTGCCATGTCTGTGCCTCTTCTCACTTAATTCAACCTGGCCTTTTGCAATAAAACACCTGCTCATAAGTCCTTTAGTCCAAACGATCTTATTGGCCATTTGTCCATACCCTTAAACTGGACTCGTAATGGTGTCCTGAGTACTAAATGACCAGACAGAACATTTTTCCTCTCTCAAATATGACTCTTACAGCAGTTTCCACATATTTAAAAAGGTCATTAAGAGGCATTTTCTTCATCATGTCACAGTGTTAATTAGATTCTATTATGACTCTGGTACATGTACCAATTTCAACGAGACATGGATTTGAAACAGGGAAATTAAAGTATTTTTTTTTTTTCATACTTGTAATTTTTAGGCACTACAGTACCTCAAAGCCACAATTATTGAAACACTTATTTTACCTCATGGTTGAGTTTTGCTGTGATGGACTCGCCACCTGTCCAGGGAGTCTCCCGCCTCACACACAGTCACTGCTGGAGATAAGCTCCCGGCGACTCAGATAAAGAGAATGAATGGACGGAAGGTTGAGTTTCGTAAATGAGAACGTGCTTATTTTATATGAGGAAAAAAAGATTAGCACTAAGGTAATTTATTGAAAAAAAAACCCACATTATTTATGGTTTATTGACACAGAAACAACAGCTGTTTTTGCAGAATTTTTGTCATTTTGGAGGTGTTTTTAGGCAATAAACCTACTTAGGGTTATAATTCAACTCAGTTCAGTTTATTGGCAAATATTGGCAAATCAATGCAGACATGTTCTTGTTTTTTTAGTTTTCTACACCTTTAAATCTTGCCTTTTTCTTTTTTTTTTTTTTTTTTTTTTGCTACTTTTCCTCTTGCTTGTTCTTTTGGTTGCCATTTTAGTTTCACTTGTTAAAAAAATAATTTCTACACATCTTTATGATTGTCCACTGTTGTCATCACTCTTTGTTAAAAATGCAGGTCTCTTTTGTAAATGAGTTCCCGAGGCTCAGTGGAATTAACCTGTATAAATAAAGGTTGAATGAAATTTACATAGCACCAAATCACAACAGAACTTGTCTTAGGGCACTGTACAGAAACATTCACATACATACAAAAGCCAATTAGTAAAGTTCTCTATCCAAGGAAGCCAGCAGACACGTTGAATCTTCACTTTGTTGCAGTCTCCCTTCCTGAGCGAGCACAAAGGCAACAGTGGAAAGGAAAAACTCAGTTTTAACAGGAAGAAACCTCCAGCAGAACCAGGCTCAGGACAAGTGGCCATCTGCTTCGACCAGATGGGTTTGAGAGGACGGGAGGGAGAAACAGACATACACAGAACGGCAGGTCCAGATGGAGGTGCAGGTGTACCCCCACTGGAAGAAAGACAAAAACACGTCAAGGATTGAAAAAAATACAAATACAAAACAGGTAGAGTAAGTAAAGACAGCAGCAGAGTGAAGCCGTGTGGTCAGTTTGTCCTCCAGCAGTCTAAACATATAGCAGCATAATTAAATGATAGCTCAGGAAACCCAAGCCGACCCTAACTACAGGATTTATCAAGAAGGAAAGACATAAGCCTGATCTTAAAAGTAGACAATGTGTCAGCCTGACAGACAGAAACTGTAAGTTGGTTCCACAAGAGAGGAACCTGATAACTGAAAGATCTTCATCCCTTTCTGCTCAGCGGCTTCGGATGTTGTCAGTCCATTAAATGGACGTTATTACGGTAGTAGTTTTAATCCCCATTTGTAGCAGTCAGACTGTCCCTCCTGTACCTCCTAGCAGATGCAAAGTTACGTTATGATCGTGATTTTCGCTGTTAAGAGGCAGAGTGTGACATGTGCAAACCAGGAAGTGTGGTTTTTTTTTCGGCTTACGTAACCCGTTTCCTAAATGTTACCTTACACCTGACCTAGACGGCCAAACCTAAACTTAACCCCCTCGCCCTTGTGCCTATACCTGTCCCAGAGGACCAAACCTAAACTTAACCCCCTTCCCATTGTGCCTAAACCTAACCGAGACCTGAAACGTAACAGGAGACGCTTTACTCTGAACCTAACCATGCAAAGCTATGATGAGCGCTAAGCTAGCAACGTAACTTTGAACGTAGTGTAGGAGGTAGAGGAGGGGCATTTCGACCGCTACTTATGGGGCTGATAATAAGTAATAACGGCCATTTATTGGTTGATAACGTTCGAAGCGGGTGTTCTGCTTTTGGACAACCTAGGAACCACAAGTAAACCTGGTTATAACTAAAGCTACTTGTGTCAGAAAAACACATGACAAACTTTTGTTCTGCTGCGTGTTGTCAAAAGATGCACATTTGACTCTTAAGATGCATTTGGGTTGAGTAAAAACTTTATAGATGCCTGGCCAGAAAATCCTCTTTACACTCTTGGTTGCCTAGGCAACATTTTTATATCAGGAGTGAGGGTGTAATTTAAAGTCTTTGATTCCTCAGCGCTTTTCTCCTCAGTGTGAACTGGAACGCTGTCAAACACGCTCACGGCTGAAAGTTTGCACTTATGTCAGTGTTTTTCTTGCATGAAGTACGTGATGTAAACTGCAATAGTCGTGTTGTATTTTATTTTTCTTTCCAATTGAATAAACTGACAAGCTACACTGTTCCTGCAGACCCAGATCCAGTGACTGGGGACATGGAGTCAGCTGTGGCAGTAGAGCTCAACCCCTGGGTGGAATATGAGTTTCGAGTGGTGGCAAACAATGCGATCGGGACGGGAGATCCCAGCGCTCCGTCTAGAAAAGTTAGAACCAAAGAAGCAGGTAAACCTTGGATTAGCACTACATGCATGCCACTTTTTGACTGATAGCAGTGTAAAGAGTCTAAAATGAGACTATTTGTTGCTTAAAGATGTCACACAGTGATCTCACAACTTTGTTCTATTTTCATTCTTAATACAACCAGTTTAAACTGTGGGAAAAAATAAAATAAAAATGCAATGAAGACTCTTGAACCTATTTATTTTCTTTCCATTGAAGCAGCCAGTCCTTTATTAACCTGAGACAACACATCGCCATACAGTAAACGCCTTCTGCCGCTTCACTAGCTGCTCATTTCCTCGCTAAAATATAATTACAAAGGTCGGTGGTCATTTCAGAAGAGCTATCAAAATCTGCCCCATCTCTTCAGCACAATTAAGACTAATTAATGTATCTACACACGATTAATTCATCCATAAACTCACAATATGTGAGCCAAATGTCAACTGCAGGGTTCCATTACAAAACGCTGGACTCCCCTGTGGTTATCAGTTTGATTATGTTTTTTTACTATTATTATTAATCAGGAGGATAAAGCTAACTACGTTTTCAATGTTCTGCCAAAATCTTTTTTTTTTTTTTATCTTCAGTTGTCTGGAATTAAATAAATATATTTCAGTTTGCTGAGTGGGTTTAGTAATGCTGTCCTGAGTTTTTATTTATTAATTTTTTCACAGTTCCTGCTGTGGCGCCATCAAATGTTAGTGGAGGAAATGGCCGCAGGCACGAACTGGTCATCTCGTGGGAGGTAGGTCCTCTGCCAACAGCCTCCCTCTGTAGAACAAATGTGACAACAAGTGCAACATCCACAAAATGTCACAGCAGCTCTGCAGTGTGCAAGGCTCAGATTTGGTTGGATACATAGATATTCATGGAAGATTTAAATCAGTCAAGTCTTCAAATCAGTTTACTCATAATTAATATAAGGAAATGTGCTTTTTCTATCTGGGAGTTTAAAATCACCTCTTACAATCTATTGTTTTTGTACAATATATATTTGAGGGATATGTTGATGAGTTATATTTTCAGTAGAGAGGTTTGTGAGGTCTATATTCGAAATGATCAATTTTGAGAATATTGGCATGTTTTATAAAACAAAATTCCAGAAAATGAGCTAAAGTTTGTGGTTATGTGTAATAGCTACAGTCCAGGTCAATTTGTTATGGTCCAGTAGTAGTTTCTATTGTCCAGGTGTATTTTTTTTCTGGTCCAGAGGTGTAGTTTCTCTGTCCAGGTGTTTATTATGGTCTAGGTGTGTAGTTTCTCTTGTCTGGGTGTAGTTTATCTGGTCCAGGTGTAGTTTTGATGGTCCAAATGGTTTCTTGGTCCAAGTGTAGTTATTATCATCCTTGTGTAGTTACTCTGTCCATGTGTTGTTGTTGTTTTTTTTTTTTTTTTTGGTTTGCTTGCTTGTTTGTTTGTTTGTTTGTTTTTTATGGTCCATGTGTGTAGTTTCTCTTGTCTGGGTGTAGTTTATATGGTCCAGGTGAAGTTTCTATGGTCCAGTATAAATGCTATGGTACTTGTGTAGTTTCTCTGGTCCAGGTGTAGTTTTTATGGTCCAGGTGAAGTTTTGCTGGTCCAAGTGTAGTTTTTATGGTCTTTGTGTAGTTTCTCTGGTCCAGGTGTAGTTTTTATGGTCCAGGTGAAGTTTTGCTGGTCCAAATGTAGTTTTTATGGTCCTTGTGTAGTTTCTCTGGTCCAGGTGTAGTTTTTATGGTCCAGGTGAAGTTTTACTTGTCCACGTGTAGTTTTTATGGTCCAGGTGACGTTTCACTGGTCCTAGTGTAGTTTTTATGGTCCTTGTGTAGGTTATTTAGTTCAGGTGTAGTTTTTATGGTCCTTGTGTAGGTTATTTAGTCCAGGTGTAGTTTTTATGGTCCTTGTGTAGGTTATTTAGTCCAGGTGTAGTCTTTATGGTGCAGGTGGTTTCGCTGGTCCAAATGTAGTTTTTATGGTTCTTGTGTAGTTTCTCTGGTCCAGGTGTAGTTTTTATGGTCCAGGTGAAGTTTCACTGGTCCTAGTGTAGTTTTTATTGTCCTTGTGTAGTTTCTCTGGTCCAGGTGTAGTTTTTATGGTCCAGGTGAAGTTTCGCTGATCCTAGTGTAGTTTTTATGGTGCTTGTGTAGGTTATTTAGTCCAGGTGTAGTTTTTATGGTGCAGGTGGTTTCGCTGGTCCGAATGTAGTTTTTTTATGGTCCTTGTGTAGTTTATCTGGTCCAGGTGTAGTTTTTATGGTCCAGGAGTACTGTATCAATTATATTTACTTGCTCATAGTTTTCCGTTGTGTCATTTAAAGGTCACTGTTTGTACAGTTTGATTTAAAGGGATAGTCTTGTCCATATTTGAAGCAACGTTCTGTCTCGTTGTTGTTGCAACACCTTTGTAGAACACAGAGTTTTAATAAAAGAGCCCGAAGTGTTTCTGTTCTAAGCACACATTTGCATTGTAACACTGACATAGTTTAGTGGAGAAAACGGTGACAAACTAAACAAATGATGTACAAAATTATAAAGTGCTGTATCAGCAGGAGCTAATGAAGTCTCTACACATTTGTTGTTTTTGACAGGGTTGTTTTCTGTCTGAAAAACAAAAAGAGCAAGAGGTACACTAACACCCCCTGTCACTGAGGGATTTTATTAGTGAATGTTAGTAGTTTTTGGGACGAGTGTATCGAACAGTGAATGTAAACTTTTGCTATTTTCCCTGCTAGACATTCAACTGGGCAGAAAGAGAGGTAGGATGTTATTTACTAATTTATTTATTTATTGCTTCTTAGGCAGCACAGAGGGAGGGATCCTGACAAGTGAAGGGAGCTATTTTATTCACAGTGGTGGAGACAGAGGGTGGCCGCTGGTGGCCACCGTGGATTATCTTTCAGCCACCCCAATCATTTGAGGAAATTATACTTTTAAGCACAATATAAAAACAAGAAAGCATAGCTTCCTCAAATGATAGGGGTGGCTGATTCACATAAGGTGGTGGCCATCTTGGATTTTGATTTGGCTTTCCAATTTTTTTGATAGGGACATTTCTTGTGCTGAAATGTAGCCACACACCAAAATAGAATTTGGCATATTGTTAATTTTTTTTGTGTTATCCAGCTCACATTCTGGTAGGATATTTGAGGTAGCAACTTCTTTGGATTTTGACATGACAAAAGAAGTAGCCCCGCTGGAAGTCGGTACCTCGATTATTTTTTGTTCTGTGGAATGAGACAGTGTTGTCTAGCCATTAGCCTAGCCTGAACAAAGACTTTTGCCTCTTTCTTCATAAGCTGTGCACTATAAACTATTAATAAACATCACTTGATTGTTACTTAGCCCTTCAAAAGACAAAAGTTAGTTTAAGTTACAGTATTCAGTAGAATAGGTTTAAAATGTGCACAATTAAAGTGTTTTCAGAAAGAAAAAGGTGCAACATAAAATAGTATATACAGTATTTCAGACAAAGTGCTTTCATCACTTTTTAAGATTTAAAACCCTCTGTGAACTCATTAGAATACTACTTACTGTTATGCTCCAAAAATGTTTTCATTACAATTTAAAAAGAGGATAAAACTAAAAACTAAAAAGAGGATAAAACTAACAAAGACAAGTTAAAATCAGCATCAAGTGAACTTTTTTTACAGTGTGAATAAAATTAAAACCTACTAAGTGATGATTAAATTGTGAAGTCTTCCCTTCAGTTTAAAAAAAAAAATCCCAACTAAACTTTTAAACAATCAACTTCAGAATATTCTCATTTGCTGCAACAAGGTTCAATTCTGAAACTGCAGCTTTTTATTGTTTCTGTCAGAAACGGATGATCAGTATGTAATAAAATCTGTATGTAAATGTGGCTTAATAATGATGTAGAGGTTGCCACTGCATGTTCTTTTTCTTTTCACATCAAAAACGTATTTTTTGTTGCCTGGGAATTCTTGTCATCCATTATTAAGGGGGATGGAGCATGGTTGATGAACGACACCAGTCCTTGTGGTTCTGCTTGAAGGAAATGGATTGATGATTTTACATTGCACAGATGATTGCATTAGTTTGCATTCAGTTTTATTCACTCTAGGTAAAATACAGTAAGATAAATAGCTGCAGTTCTACTTCATGTGTGCTTGGGACCAGTCATCCTTTTCCCAGAGCCTTCAGAAATGGATCTAATTAAAACGTAGCAGAAAGTCCTCTCAGCTTGTGATGAGAAGAGTCTAGACATGCTCATACACTTTAATAAGAGTGACTGTATTGAGGGATTTGCCAGAGTGTTTAAAGCACAGAGCTAAGCATCGGAGACTGGCAACATCTGAGATTAGACAACCTCTTCTTTGTTATTAAACCCTTTACATTTCCCAACGACACCTACAGGGACAAATCTCTCTAAGGAAAAACGTTTTGTGCACATATATTCATTTTTATCCACAGGATTGGGCATTTTTGCGTTTCCATCCATTATCTTTACCCGCGTCTTCCTTTTTGGGTTGCAGGGTGTCACTGGTGCACATGCCCACCCATCACTGTATGAGAGGTGGGTGGACACATAGAGACAAATGAGACAAACAACCATTCACTCTCTCACTCACACCTAGAGACAGTTTAGAGATATCAATCAGCCTAACATGCATGTTTTTGGTCTGTGGGGGGAGACTGGAGTACCCAGAGAAAATCCACACATGCACGGAGAGGATATACAAACTCCTCCCAGAAAGGCCCCCAGCCAGGATTTGAACCGGGGCAACCTGCTATGTGAGGGGCAGCAGCTCTATCAACTGCACCACCGCGCTGCCCCATTTTTGCACTCTCTTAATGAATCCAGTGATTAAGAAGAACTTGATGTTAAGTCTGGAAAGTCGTGGGATTTGATAAAGAACAGCTTATTCAAGTTTTGAAGAAAAGGATCAGTTTTGACAAAAATGCAAAGTACAGTATTCGATTTCTCAGTTCCTTTGTTATAGGTTGATATTGTGTAGGGGCAGGGCAGCCGACTCAGGACCCAAGGTCTGGGGTTCGATCCCCAGTCATTACACATCTCATGGTGTCTCTGAGCAGGGCACCTTATCCGATGTTGCTCCCTGGGTGCGTTCAGTAGTTGCCCACTGTTCCACCTGATGGCAGATGGGTCAAATGCAGAGAGCCAATTTCGCCATACAATGATGACAATACATAACACATTATTATTATTATTATTATTATTATTATTATTATTATTATTATTATTATTATTATTATT
>JARVGV010001299.1:34695972-34706814 GCA_031762435.1 Hypsolebias longignatus | reverse complement strand
TTCTATTGTTATCATTTCCATTAAGTTATCTACATTTATAGACATTTCACTATGTAATCTACATTTTATTTCATTTTTAACAAATAAAGCCACACCTCCACCTTTCTTATTTTTTCTGTTCGTATGATATAATTTGTACCCTTCAATATAAACACTATGTGAAGTTTCATCATTTAACCATGTTTCTGACATTGCTATTATTGAAAAGGACTTACTAAATGTTTTTAGATAGTCTGATATTGTAGATAAATTTGCATTAATACTTCTACAATTCATATGAATTATAGAAAGTGCTCCATTTGCCGTATTGATTTCGTTAAACTGTTCAACATTAAAATAATCACTACATTTTACAACAGGAAATAAATTTGTATCAGTTATATCTGTAACATTATATATTTTATATTCAGATTCTTCGTGCATCATCATTATGTGATGAACAAACTCATTAAGATATTATTTGGTTAATCTTGTGTATACACTCCTAGTACAGTTTTCATTGTTGTATGCAGTCATCTATATTTATCCAGATCCTTTAGCTCTTTTACCATTTTTGCTTGTAATCCATCTTTTGTTTTGATCCAAATTTTTCCGTTTTTCGTCCATGTTGAAACAATTTTTTTGTTTCAACATGATTGATTTTGTTAATCTCAATGAGATTAACCTGCCTAAATAAAGGTTGAATGAATTTACATAAAACTCTACAGTAAATTTCAAGCTAAAAGCTAAACTTGATTTTGGAAGTGGGTCTAGTCAAACTACTGTATATTGATAAAGTAACAATGGCTAGACCAGCAGGCACACTTCTTTTTATGTTGTTTTGACTTCTCTAACCACAGATTTTTGTGCAAAAAATTATCTATAGACAAAAAGTAGCTAAAAACAGGCCGACTTCAAAGTAAATTATTTTATCATAATAATATACAGTATACTCAAAGAAACTAAAACTATATCTCCTTTACTATCATGTGTGAGTAAATCTTAATTAACAGCTTTGTTTATTTGACTCAGCAATCATAGGACAACAATATGCTCAAACATTATTAATTTCAATCCACTCATTTTGTTCTAACTTTTCTATATCAAGTAGAGATGGTAGATACGGGAAGGAAACACAGACAACCCTCATCCCAGCAACATTCTCCAGCTTTCCCTGGGAGATTCAAAGTTGTTCCCAGTTTGGAGAGGATACATGACTCATTCAGCAAGTTCTGGGCGTACCCTGAATTTCCACCTGGTGGAATGGAAAACACATCCAAAGGCAAAGCAAAGGCAAAAGAAAGCCACTGAATAAGATGCATGAACTATATTAAACATATTAATAATCTAAAAAAAAAAAAAAAGTGCTTTTGAAACTCCTTGTTTTGATGTGGAGAAGCATCAGTTTTACTCCAAGTGTCTACATGCTCTAAGTTCTCATTGACCACCATACAGAGAAAGATGCTTGTATCTGGGATTTTATCCTTCAGTCATGATCTAGGTCCTATCACCATAGCCGGGCCAAGAATTAAAATCAGGTGAGAGTAAATAGACCAGTAAATCAAAAGTTTCACCTTTTGGATCAGCTTCTGCACCATGACAGACAGGAGCAACGCCCACGTTACTGCAAATGAAGCCCTGATATGTCCATTTGTCTCTCGCTCCATATTGTCATCTCTCGTGAACAAAATTCCCAACATACGTAAACTCCTCTGAGACAGAGACTCACCCCCAACCCCGGGGAATAAAAAATGTGAAATATGATGTGCAATGGGCCACAGTAAACAGTCCATGGGATTTTACTAAATAATACTGTAAAGCAGATTAGATACATATTTCAACATGAACAACAGATCCTTCATCTGAGAAGGTTTTTAAAATGTCTAATAAAAAGTGCAGTTGTCCATCCAATTCTGCTTTATAGCTGAAAAGTTGATGGGTCACAAGGAACATGTAGTAGTTTCAAGAACTGATTTAATCCCAGATTACTTCATCTCCAGAAACTGCTGGTCTTGTGAAGTCTTTGGAAGCTATGTCAGAAGACATCGTAGGAACATGACAGGATTCAAAAGGATCTTCTATCCTTATCCAAAATATTTTTGGATTCATGGACAGGTCACAAGTTCATCACGGTGATTGTTATCAGTCAAAACATATCAGTTTATTCAGACATTACTGAGGTTCGTGCAATCATAACTTTGACAATGAAGAGCTGACGCCCTCGATCGAGCCGCCGTTTTAACTCATTTACCTGCTTAACTCTAAGTGAGCGTATCATTTGCAGATGTACCATCCTCAGCTCTGCTTGCTACCCCAGACACAAAGGACTTCTGAATATTTAGAAGCGTTTCACAGAACAAGATCTCTCTCACCACACCATCTGCGATGGCGAGAAAGAGTAGACGGATGGAAAAAGAACAGACTTCACCACCACCATCTCTTTCACTGACACTCAAGCTTTTAGACAAGATTGTTGGTCACACACAAAATGTGTCCCTTTGTTTGTGGCTGAGTAAACACAGCTCGTGTCTTTCTGAACGTTCAAAAATGAGCACAAAAAAAAAATCAATTTTTTATAACAATAATTCTGGCCATTATGGTGTTTATACTAAAAATTGTAAGTTTATGATACACCTCCTGTAATGGATAGCTAAAGTGCAACTTACAAACAAAACGTGAATCTCTAAGGATCATTTTTTGCACATTAGCTGCTCATTTTTCTGTTGCCACTTTAACTTTGTCATCTGAACTTCTTCACCCTGAATCAACACCTATACTTCTTAATTGCTAGTAAATTCTTGGTTGTGATTCATGTCAGGGGTGATTCTACGATCTTAGCTTTTGGGGTGCTTAGCCCACAGTACTGACAATGGATCTTAGCTTGAACAACACATCCCATGATGTGGTTTGTGAGAAGTGCAAAAGCTTACAGCACCTGGTATTCCCAGGTGATCTCCCATCCAAATACTAACCCTGACCCTGCTTACCTTCTGAAATCAGGGGTGTTCAGGGTGGTATGGTCGTAAACAAGGAGCTCAATCACAAATAGGTCTTTTAAAGGATCATAGCAAACAACGAATAAACTTGTGCAACCAGAAGTTACAACATACAGTATATCTACATGCAAAACACACAAAACAAAGCACAACTAGCTTCAAGCATTAACCTTTAATTTAACTACTAAGCATACAATGTAATTATGACCAAAATGGAAGATTTACTTGCAGTTACGTTCATATAGATGAACATGTAAATGATAAATGGACTGGACTTATATAGCACTATCTTATCAAGACACTCAAAGCTCTTTACAACACAATCTGTGCCTCATTTACCCATTCATACAGCACTCTACTAGTTCTGTGCAAAGCTAATTGAACACATCATCCTAAAGAGGCTAATCAGAGCTTTATCACATTCATACACCGATGGGACACACATCTAAGGCAATGAGGGGTTCAGTGTCTTGCCCAGGGACACTTTGGCATGTTCAAATTCGAATCCCCAACTCTTGCATTGGAGGACGACTGCTCTAATTACTCAGCCACAGCTGCCCACTTTATGATGATGGCACATTTTTACTAATATTGTCTTTCATTGCATGCCAGAGTTTAAAGTATTTCATTTTAAAAGTTGTCACCTCAACCCCAAGCACATAAATGACTAAAGCGACCAAGCCTAATTTGTCATTTTCAAAAGTTTTGAGTAATAGAATGAAAAATGTTACAGACGAGCATATGATTTTAGATGTATTTTATATTTGTATGTTGCTATTTAGAACCCAACATTCATTTTGCAGCAGCGCTTGCTTTGTGAATGAGTCAGAATGTGAGAACTAAAAGATCATCCATTATTGATGAGTCCGTGAAGGCAATCAGACAACTGCATACTCTGTATTGATCTAAAACCTGCTGCTTACAATAGGAGAACCTTTTTGACGCAAAATACATCTCCTGGAAAAATTCCTCTCAACTTTTTTCAGAGACCCTTTTGCAATGTTTTCAAGTATTTGTGTTTTTGATAATACACTATTCCAGTGTGTATAATAATACTTTTATATATTTTTTTTCTTAAATACATGCAGTAGAAAGGTAAAGAAGAATGCTTACTGGGGAAAAAAAAAAAAAGGAATGATCCTTCTATTAGAAAAATAACTACATGTTGGTGGATGTTACACTCAATCAAACTAAGCTTGGGGGTCCCTCAAAGATGTGTACTTAGTTTTTTGCTTTTTACTGTTCCATGTCTGTGCTGCCAAATTAGGTCATTTAAAGCCTATTTCACAAGAAAGTTCCATGGTATGGCCTCAAAGATTCCCACTCATCTTAATACACCTCTTGTGGGCAACACTTTTACCAAAAAAGTTACCCACTTCCCACAAAGGTTTGAAATTTCATTTTGAAACTGGCATAGCAAAACCAAAGAAAGTTTGAAGTGTAACCTAGCTGCATTTACATGGACTGCTATTCACAAAGTATGTGTCAGACAACTCTCATTATGAATTCCATGGCTGGTTGGTTACACAAACTGTCATAACTACAGTTTATCATGCTCACAGGCTACAAAGATCTTTGATATGACAAACATAATTGCACCGTTACTATGTCAGCTTAGAGATGTGGTCATAGAAGTCTGATTTAAATCGTCCGTACTAGTGGTGTAATGGTACATGTGGGTATATTGAACTGTTTCAGTACAGCAAGTTCGGTTCGGTCCATGTGTGTACCGTTTCGGTTATTTTTTCACTCATTAAATTTTATTAATGAGAGATTATGTGCCGCGGAACTGAAGTTCCTAAGCGTGTTTCAGCACGGCGCTATTATCTTGCAGCACACGTAGCATTAGCAGCCTATTAGGCAATGAACAAGCCATCTCGTGATCTCCTGTTTGGTAACATCGTGGCTTTCTTGTTAAAAGACAAGTGATCCAATCCAAAGCTGTGTGTCGACGTTGTTTCACGGAGATTGGATCTGCAGCAGACAACACGCTTGAAATGACATCATCTGAATGGGAACATAGCTTTGTGCAAACACCCATAACAGCAGCATTTAAACAACCTCCATCAGGTATTTCAGATCTGTCCAAAGCAATAACACAAGCTGTAGTAGTTTTTAAAGCTCTGGATCTACGTCCGAATGTTGTCGACGCGCCGGCTTTAAGCAAATTATTAAATTTCTTGAGCCCCACTGCCTATGACATCCCATCACATCAACACTTCAGCCAAGAAGTTGTAGCAGCACTTTGTGAAAAAGCTAAAACTGATCGTCAACAAGCCCGACACAGATTTAAAGCCCTGCCCTGCTCAATTTGTTTTTTTAATCTCTGTGTTGTTTGCTGTCTGAGGATGACAGCAGCTGAGTCTTCTTCGTCCATCAGATCACCTCCAGCTAAGAAGTATGTGGTGACTGAACTTGTTTACCTGGCATATTTTCAAAATAAACATTTTGTAAGCCTTTATTTTGGCCTTTATTGTACCAAAAAATAACCGAGCCGAGCCCTCCTTGAAACCGAACCAAACCAACATGTGATTTTTAGCGTACCGTTACACCCCTAGTCCATACAAAGAGCCTTTTCAGAAATTACAATGATGTGGCTAGAAGGTATCTTGTTCCCAGCTTGAAGGTTTTTTTAAAGGGTTTACGTTTGCTAATAATCCAATAGTGATGAGACTCTATAGCAACAAGAATAAAATAACTTGCATAGCTGAAGTTGAATAGTGGGTTAATGTGATGACAACAATCTGTCCCTTCATTTCAGTAGAAGGAATCTTCTCATCTTTCATTGGATCTCAACACCACACACCCTGGCAGGACTTTGACTATCCTCTTTGACTTTATCACTTGCTTTAGTCTTTGCTGTGTTCTTTGGCAAATTCCTTTCAAGATCCATTTATATGGAGATCTCAAATGACATTTAAGTAATTTTAGATCTCAAATCTTTATCAAGCTTTCCTAAGATGCGTTTGCCTATCTGTATTATTATTATTATTATTATTTTTTTATCTAAGTTTTTGAGGCTAGTATTTGTTTTGTATGACTTTTTAAAATGAATTGTTGTAACATGCTGGTGAAGATTCTCATTCATCCAGGACATGATAAAATCAAAAAATGTTCAATACAGAAACAACTGTAACAGTACAAGTTAAGCACTACATAAGAAAATGATCAAAATCCACCTATAGACCAGTTTAAAAAAAATACTGTGGATCAGGTTTGAAGCGCTAGAAGTTCATAGCAGCTCTTTTCGGCTAATAATGTGCAGAAAACAGCTAATAATTAAAAGTATATAACCAGCAGTTTGTGTCGGACTTTGTTTACCCACAAATTATAGCATAATAATTTTCATTTGCTATTTTGCTGTTACAATAACTTTAGTGTCTCTTATTCATGTAAAGAAAGCTGGATTTAAGGCCTTCAAACTGAGCTGAAAGACTGGTTCCTTGCAGGACGAAATGGCACATAATTAAACACCTTTGTGCCACATCCTCATCTGTAAAACAACTTCTGCAGGTTTGATTCAGACTTGCAAATTACAAGTTAGAACAACCTCCGTCTTTATTTTTTTTATAGATGGCAACTAATTAGTCTTCTGTCACATGAACACAGTGTCTGCAGCGTACACTCTGTCACTGTAAGCTTTTTCTACTTTGCAGGGAGAAGTCTTTTAAGTTTTGTGGTTTGAAGTAAAGATATGGCTGCTGATGAGAGGAGAAAGCAGGCAAGAAGCAATTAGTGACTCATTGTGGATATGAAAAAATAAGTACATTTAAACGGAGCCGGCTGACGACTAAAATGTCAGAGTGTTTTAGAAGCTCTATCTTGTTTTGCTTGTAATTATAAATCGAGCTGACTTCTGAAATGTTGAAAGCATTCTTTAATTGCTGAAGCTTCACCTAACTACCGGTAGTGGAACTGTTTATAGCCGTGTACTACTTTCACCATCACAAAACTTAGTCAGGGTTCATGTAGGAGGCCTGGAGCTATTTAAATAAGATGCATGATCAAAAATGCATTTACCATCACAAAATTTATTCAACCAGTCAACACTTTGTTAGTTTTCACCCCTGCATTAAGAAGAACAGTCTAATTGCTGGTTTTACCCGCATGTGCAATTTCCTTATTTATTTATTCAGATTTTCTCTCCACTCGTGTCTGCTTTTGTTTGCACAATTCATTCTTGCTGCCGTTCCTTTTTGCAGCAGTGCAGTGATTCAGGATCAGTTTTACAAATGTCATATAGATCTAAATGTATTAATGAATGGATTCTGGGCGGGCGCTGCAGCGGCTTAAATGGTAGAGTCGCTGCGTCTCAGCGAGAAGGTTGTCGGATCGAATCCTGTCCACGGGGCCCTTCTGGGTGGAGTTTGCATGTTCTCTCCATGCATGTGTGGGTTCTCTCCAGGTACTCCAGTTTCCTACCACAGCCCAAAATATGCATGTTAGGCTGATTGTCTAAATTAGGCTAGTTATAGTTAAACTAATTATAATCAAGCTAATAAAAGGCTAATTATAATTAGGCTAAAAATAGGCTAATTCTCTACATTGTCTCAAAGTGTGAGTGAAAGTGAATGGCTGTTTCGTCTGTCTCTATGTGTCTCTGTGATGGACTGGAGACTTGTCCAGTGTTCCTTGCCTCTCACACAGTCATAGATGACTATGAGCACTAGTGACCCCTATGACCTGAAAAGGAAGAAGAGGGTAAAGATAATGGATGGATGGATTCTGTGCCATTAGGGAGAGAGACAGTTAAAACTAAAAATGGCTAATATTACAATAGAATATACCAAAAAGTATGTTCTTGTTTCAAATAATAGTATTGTTTCCTTTGACTTTTTTTTTTTTTCTCAATTTAGCTTTTGGCTATCTGAAGGTTCTATCTCTCTGGGCTTTGACTGCTGGCAAACATCATTTGCAAGGGAGTTTCCAAAATGTCTCAGAGCCTTTGCAGGGATCTTCAGTTTCTTTATGAGTCACCGAGGACTGAAGATGTTCTAATAAACTGAAAAATAAAAAAACTAAATTTCTCTCCAAATATTCACAAAATAGTCATGGGACTCAAGAAGCCTATTCAGTTTAGTTTATTTCATTCTAAAGTGCTAGAACTATATGTTATACCTGCATGTGCTTTTATGACAAAAACTATTTGAGGCTACAGACCTAAATGTTCAGATTTAAAAACCAACCCATCCACGATAAACAATAAAAGCTGATCCAAATTGGGCTGTCAATTTCAAAAGTTCACTCTAACAATTCTTAAAACACAGGGGTGGCTGCTAACGTAGGTACAAAGTGGGCTGAGGTGGTCTATGATATCATGTGCACAGCCTAGAATTCATGTTTGCAAACTGGCCGTGATTTTCAAAAATTGGCTGCTTGACTACCTGGTCCACTGGTCACAAATACTAAGAATCTAGTGTGACTGCATGCTAGTCTCCCAACACTTGCAGACAAATAAAATACTTCATCTAAAATGGAGAAATGCACAAGAATCACAATAACAAAAAAAGGGTAAACAAGCTTTTTTTTTTTTTAGGACACAGAAAGGTATATTGTATTTCTGGGCTTATTTATAAATTAACTTCCCCTTTTTCAGCAGCTTCAAGAGAAAATAAAGAGCAAAGTTGTGTTTTAGGGAAGAGAAAAAACATTTATTTCCACAGAGTTTAACTTTTCTAATTCTTAAGTGGTCACTCAGCTCTATGAACAGAAGCAGTTGCTCTTGGCCAGTTGTGACTCATTACTGAAACGTCAATGGAAGCAGTGCTGTGCACAAAAAAGGTTTACAAGATAATTCAAAGACGACTCCTGAGGTTTTTTTTTTGGTCTTGCACAGAACTTACAGATGCCTGTGGCTCAAACAGCAGGTTGGAAGTAGAGGTTGAGTTTTGCTGTTGAACTTATTAAACTTGGCTTAGTCATTGCTTTTGTTCTGGGTTTGACAATATGCTACAGCAGAGGTCCCTGGGCTGTGGACCGGTACTGGTCCGTGGGTCAATTGGTACCATGCCACACAGAAATAATGCATAACTACTTTGTAAGATTATTTCCGTTTTATTTAGTATCTGATTCTGAACAATGTTTTATTTTGGAAAAGTACTGGATTCTCTCCGCCACATTTGTCCATGACTCACTCTTGACGCAGGTCAAAATGTTTGCCTCGGTCACATGGCTACCTTCTTAAAGGGGCTCCTGCAACCCCTATAAGATCCATGACCCATTCGCCAACAAACCAGGGGAATCAAGTGTGTCTATGCAAGAAGATCAACTGCTGGAGATCGCAAATGACAGCGGCCTTAAAAGTATGTTTGAGACAACAACTATGGCGGTGTTCTGGATGAAAGGCATGGCAGAACACCCTGAGATCACTACAACAGCCTTGAAAACCTTGTTGCCATTTCCGACATCCTCTCTGTGTGAAACAGGGGTTTCTGCAGTGACAGCAACCAAAACAAAATAACGTAGCAGACTGGACTTAAGCAACATATAGTACTTCGGATGTCATTGTCTCCCATTAGCTCTAGATTTGACTAGGGATGAACGATTTTGGAAAATATTCTAATTTCGATTCTTTACCTCAATGATGCGATTGCGATTTAATATGATTATTTTTCAACGTCTTATTCTCGTGTATTTTTCAATGAACACAAGCAATAAATCTGTTTCAGTTGCAAAACAATGTCACTGTTTTAAGCTCTGCTGCATTTCTTTTTCTGCATTTTTTTTTTTTTTGTGTAACTGACTTGGCTAAAATGTGTGTGCAAGGGCATTTTGTACCACTTATCCATTGTGTTTACCAAAGCTGTAATCCCAGGCTTGATAACTATATTACGGTAATGGGCATCATGTCTTTTGATATGAACCCTGTTATGTTTGAGTTATTTCCACGTGCCATTTTGAATAATGTTCATACGGATTAATACCTTCGAACAGTTCGGTCAGTGATCCCTGTCGGCTGGTACTTTGCTTACTTGAAGCTGAAGCACTGGTCATTGGCATTCTAGCCATACAACTATTGTAAATGTCTTTGTGGTGTTTTTTAAGTGTTGATAAAGATTTGTGGTCTTACCTCAAGAGGTAGCAACAGCAACAAGGCAGGTTCTGCACAATACGTCGTTGAGCAGCATCTTCTTTTTTATAGCCAAAATAATTCCAAACAATGGATGGGCTGCTCCTCTTTGGTACCAAACCTTCAGATGGATCAGCTTCTGTCGAGCCTGACGCCATTGTGCAACCGGTTAAAGTGCAGTGTTGACTTGTCACGTTCCCTGCGCTGCTTTGATCTGCTCACTCGTAAGTCACGTAACCAAATCACGGGACCCGTCAAATCGCAGCATTTGCGGTGAAAATGCTTGTTTTAGTGTATCGCGATATTATCGCAAATGCAATTAATTGTTCAGCCCTGGATGGGACTGTCTTATTGCAGAGAAATAAGCTCAGGGCTCCAACTAATTTAGTGTTATGGCGAGTTGTATTTTTCATGCACTTTATATTTGTTTTTGTGGTCTATCTTATGTTGAAGGCATGTTTAACTTTTACTGTTATGACCAGAATGTGTGGGGCTGAGAGGCCGTTACTCATGTTACGATGTTGGTGCAATATAACGAGGACGCTGCTAATAAAGTTGCATACACAGTGCATTCAAGTTTATTATTATATTTAGAAAATACCAGTTTTTATGCCAGTTGTATCGTTTTGTTTTGCTGTGTTTATCCTCCACACTTTAAAGGCTGGTCCGTGGACACCGTGGACAGGACACTTAGATGAAGGCTGAACATATACGTCTTACTTGGAGGGGTTTCAGAAAAACCTCTTTAAACTGAACATGGCAGCATGACTTAGGTTTGCAGTGTTTCCCCCAGATAAT
>JARVGV010001299.1:34609839-34632223 GCA_031762435.1 Hypsolebias longignatus | reverse complement strand
ACCCCCCCCCCCCCCCACCACCTGCCTTCAGTTTATCTGCAGCGTTAAAAGCCTCAGCAGCAGTGAATGTTTAAATTCACCGTTTCCCCTAAAAGTGATAAGAACTATACATAGAAAATGTAGCAGTAACATTTTATCTTCACTTTTAATTAAATGTAAATGATAAAATGACTATGGCACATAAGTAATTAATTATTACTATATTTTATTTAAAGGAACCTGCGTAAAATTAGAGTGATTAGGCCAAATTAAACAGGTCTGTTTTCAGGTGGAATTTGACAGTGGAGAAAGACTCAGAGGTGCAGAATGTAAGTGGAAGGGAATTCCCATAGCAGGGGGCAGAGTGGCTGAAAGCTAGGACCCCCGCGGTGATCAGACAGACTCGGGGAACAGTAAGATGAATGGAAGACCTAAGTGCACAGGTTACTGTGGTAATTTGCAAAAGATTCAAAAACTGCTGAGGAGCAAGGCCGTGAATGGTCGACAAAATGAGAGGCAGAATTTTATAGTCCATGCAAGATTTAACAGGATGAATGAAGCTGCTGAAGAATGAGGAAGGTGTGGTTAAACTAAAGGGTTCTGGTCATAATATTTGCAACAGAACACCGGGCCAACCGAAGTTAAAGAAGCAACGTTTGGAGTAGACCAAAGAGAAGGACTTTAACAGTTATTTGGATTGGAGTGACCAGTGTTTGCGCCAAAACAACTGTATTATTTTCTGTGAGGGATGAGTGTAGTATACAAACATGATTGTATCATTAATGGGCATTTGGAATGAGAGAGTGTTATGAAGGAGGATGTTGCCTTTGGGCAGGAAATTATTCTAGATTTGTCAGTTGTTATTAAGAATCTGTCAAATTGTTAACTGGAAGTTGGGGGAGAATCAGATTTTGATTTATTGTTTGCAGTCGCAAATGCAGGTGGGAGGTCATGAAGAGATAGGCTTGGTGAAAATGTACATCTGGGTGTCATCTATGTAGCAATGTTTATGTTGTATTTATGGAAGAGATGACCAAGGGTTAGGAGATAATTATGAATGAAAGACACTCAAGGACGTAGCCCTGAGGGACTCCAGAGGAGACTGGATTGAAGGGTCTGATCTGAATTAACTGAGTGCTGCCAGAGAGATGTAATTTAAACCAATCTTAATCAATCAATAGTGTTACAGTATATTGAAAGCTTATCTGTAATTATTTGTAACATGTTCATTTTTTATCATGAAGAAATGAAGGAATACTTGATGGGATTCTCCGTTTTACTAGTTATTTAAATGAATAAAACTATTGTTCCATGCAAATTAATTAAATACCTCCCAGTTTACTAATATTTCTCTTCCAGCTCCTGGCCTTTCTTCAGGGTTTGTTTACGTTCTACCATGAAGGATATGAGCTGGCTCATGAATTTGAGCCATACAAACAGCAACTCCAGTTCAACCTACAGAATGTAAGTCTCAACAAGGCAACCAGCCACATAATCAGACACTACAGCTTATCATACCCTGATATACCAAGCAGACTTTCCACTGTGCAATTGCACAGAGGATAGATGCTTTCAGTGTAGCATTGCAGGCAGTTACTGCAGGCCATTTAATGGCACTGTGTCAAAAAACACTTAAGAGTTGAAAATAAAACTAGAGCCACTGCCGTGCCTCTTGCTTCCAACGCTGACCTCAATGCTTTCAGCCTGAGGGTCCAAATTTTTTCTCTGACCCAAAATGTCAGTGGCGTTGCTCTGACAATTTTCTCTCTATAACCCTCTCTCCATGTCTTGATGTAGGAAGCTCTAATAGTAAAAGGGAAAGGTGAGGTTGTCTCAGCACTCTGCTTTAAGCTGTAAAACAGTCTTACGCTGACCATTTTGACACCACATCTTGAGCTCGGTTGTAGTCCAGTACTGTATATTTTTCCACTACAGTATATTAATAAAATGCTTTTTTAAATCAATATTTCGGTCGGGTTGGGGTTAGGGTTTGTGTCATCAATAACAACATGAAGGGATAGTTTGGTCATTTTTAAAGAGATGTTCTGTCCAATACAGTACTTATCAGTAGTTAACACCTTATCAGCCATGAAATCACTCATATTACCTGGTAGTTTTTTAGTTAAGAAAAGGGTCTTTCTGGACTGGGGTTGAACAGGGAATGTAATATTTTTGGTGCAAGATATTCAATGGGAAGGAGTTACACTGTAGAGGAAGTGTTTGTGGGGCAGAGTGACGGATCCTGTTCCCAACCCTAGTCCTCGAGGAACACTCCCCTGCATATTTTAGTTGTTTCCCTGCTCGAACGCATCTGATTCAGTGATTTAATTACTTTCTCAAGCTCTGAAGAAGCCTGTTAATCATCCATTCACTCAAATCAGGTGTGTTGGAGCAGGGAAACAACTAAACCATGCAAGATAGTGTTCTTCAAGGACCAGAGTTGGGAACCAGAGGGAACAATTTTATCCACCGGGCACAATGGCAGTGGCCAATGATGGGTTAATCTTTGACCGTCTACTGGCCACCCCAACCATCTGAGGAAACAAATTATGCCTAGAAGTAGCTATGCACCAAAATGAAAGTCCATACCTCACTTATTTGTCCAAGTTATCATGCTGACAATATGCACAGACGGAGAGATGGTATTTCCAATTCCCCCTCATCCCTCAAAAACAAGGGTCGACAAACGGCGTCATGCAAAACCATAGAGGTTTTTAAATTGGTTAACATATTGGTATTTAATACTGGTATAGAAAAAGTTGTTTTATAAGCATGAAAAACTATATGTAAAAAATAAAAAACACGGAAGTTGTTTGGCTAGCCATTAGTCAAGCATGGACAGAAACATCTGCCCGTTTCTCCATACTCCGTGCTTTATGATTAATATCATGCATGAAAACGTCCCAACTGCTGATAGATCAATTTTAGCATGACCACGACGTCCCTTTAACATCATTTGTTTTATGCACAGACACGAAACAACTTTGTGAGCACCAAGCAGGAAGTGGAGAAGCTGATGCAGAGGATAAGGTCTGCAGATCAGGACTACAAGCCCCCAGGCCAGTGGACGATGGAGGGCTTCCTGTTCGTCCAAGAGAAGCGTGAGTCTCCCAGGCCTCTCACTCCCACTTCAATTAGAGGTGCACGGTTTTACATCCATTACCATTAACATGTCGCGTTTTTTTTCCCAGCCTCTTTAGAAAAGGTCCTCTCACACAAATCTCATTCTTCATCTAATTTACAGATTCACTTTGATGTGCTCTGAGATGTGTATGATGGAGGGGTGTTGCCACAAATAATAGATTTTTATCAGCGGTTATAAACAATTTTTGATTCACAACTGTTTAATTAGCCATTGATTTATTAGAAGTCTTTCCGGGTGCTTTTTGATTCAGCCAAACGGTTCAAGCTTGCACTGTATTTACCCCTCAGGTCCTCTGGGATGCACATGGACACGTCACTACTGCACATATGACAAAGGCAGCCAGACTTTCGCCATGAGCAACGCTGAAAACAAGTCAGCTGGGAAGCAGGTAATTCAGCGCAGTTCATCTCGCTTCGCTTTGTTTGTAGATTCATGTGATAAACGCTGAGAGATTAAAAAAAATAAAAATAACAGTAAGTGTAATCTGTGTGGGTGAAACAAAAAGCCCGTGTGTTTCTCTCCCCCGAGGGAGAGAAAGGAAAACCGTCAAAGCTACTGAAGTGGCACGGAAAACAAATGACTCGTTAACTCGAGGCGGACTACAAGAAAAAAAAAAAAAAAACTACCGTACTAACATGACAAAATCTGCAAAGAACAAAAATGGAAAGTAAACAGCTTTGCTAGATGAGCTGATATTATCTTACACTTCAAATACATTAACCCCAATTATTTTATCTTTTATGTATAAAAACTATCAGTAACGTCTGCATGGACATGTTCTAAATGAAGAATCACCGTGTGAACGCTGAGTCAGCGTTTACACGGTTGTTTTTCTGTTTATGGTTTTTGCAGTCAGGCTACTTCTGCGAACTTTGTGCTATCTGCAAAAAACGTGTCAATCCAAATGTTGACCTCAAGAATAGGGTGATGGGATTTTTGGTTTTTGCAGTTTATACTTTGCAAACTATGAGCATTTATTGAAAAATTAATTTTCATTTTAAAAAAAACGCAATTCCTTCTGAAACGTTCTCCTTGAAATTTGCGTCAGCATGCTTTCTGCTCTATTTTTATTTTCTTTTGCTACTGTTAGCCTTTAGCTACCGTTCTGGCACTTTTAGTGTTTGGCTAACGTTTTACTCCTGTTAGCCTTTAATTGGGGACCGCCTATTATTTGGCAGCCACTTATTATTATCCACCTGATCAGGGTTTCTTAAGTTTATATCTTACTCTTCCATCATCTTTTATGTGGCCCGAAATGCAACATGTAACCCCACAAATGTTATATCAGAATGACCGGCTCATTACTTTTATTGGAGTTTCGAGTTACTATGGCGATGTAATTTGCAAACAAAGACACCGGTTTTATCAGGCATTTTCATAGACTGGTTGCAAATCAAATATCCAAGAGCTAAAAAGGAGGGGAAAAAAACTGTAAATCAGCCATTTGTAGATATATTAAGCTGAAATTTAGTGTAGTGATATCTGAGAACACTGTCCAATAAATAATGAATGGAAAAAAATTCAAGATGGCCACCGAAGCTCATTTTAAATGGGTTTAACTCAGCTATTTTCACACGCACAGCTGAAATTTGGTGTGGTATTAACTGAGAACCTTCCCCATCACATACTGAATCCAAATTAAAAAATCCAGGATGGCTACCATAGATTAAAAGAAAAAAAAAAAACTAACTCATTGATATTTTGCCATTTTAAGCTGAAATTCGGTAAGGTGGTAGCTGAGCGCAAACCCCAACACTTAGTACTGTCCAAACAAAATTTTAAAATGGCCTCAACATGGCTGTCCCCGTCAAAAATTATCCAGGAACTTTCTAGTTTTAATAACTCACTGCTCAGCATTCTTTTCTTTGACCGAGATTTAGTTTCATTTACACAAAACTTGGAATAAAACCTCCAGTATCTCAAATTTCGTATTGTTGCCATTGTGATGAATAATTTGGGTTGTTGTTGTTGTTGTTTGTTTTGTTTTTTTGTCTCTTTGTGTTTCTGTTTTTAGAACGGCCTTGTCCCGAGTCAGCCCGAGATTTTCAAGCTCAAGTCGTGCATTCGGAGGAAAACGGACTCCATCGACAAGCGTTTCTGCTTTGACATTGAAGTGGCTGGAAGGTCCGTGACACAACTCCACAACAGTGTCTTTTGTATATATTACATTTATCAACATAATGTCATTTTAATGATGCATCCTTCACATCCATGCTTTGTTTTCCATTTGATCTTCATAAACCATGTACTATGTAAAATAGTTGGTAATCATTAAAATAGTGTTACTTACCATGTTATAGGTAAGGATATATATAAAACTTTTTTTTATTTCAATTACCGTACAACTATCTTTCTACGATCATTGAGCTGCATGTGGAATGTTTTGTTCTCATGTGTTTTGTCTTTTCTCTTTAACTCCTACACCCCGTTTGAATGAGCGAGACGAGTTCAGGTTGGGTTAACGTTGGCTTGTCACGATAACAAATTTTGCTGGACAGTTAATTGTCTCAGAAATTATCGCAATAAACGATAATATTGTTTGAAATTTGACAATAATTAGTAATTCTTGTTAAATTTAGGAAGAAATGTTGGTTAATTTTGCATGTAGTACCTTTTTTGACCACTGGATGGCAGTATAAGATGGTTTGAACCGAAGGATGGATAGTGAGGGAGCGAGGAGCGTGTCTCTTTAAGAAAAATGGGAGGGAGGCTCCTTGACGTGACATGGGCTGTCTCTCTTCGGTTCTCAAAATGGCGGACGCTCGGTGTGGTTTGAGCTCTTTAGCATAGCATTTTTCACACAAAGTTTTTTTAATAAAAAATCAGTAAACAAGTTCTCAGCTTCTTTTTGTAGAGAAACACAACTTTTTCACACAATGGCACGGGTTTCAACCGTGAATTTTGGAGCTTCGACAAGATAGTTTTTTCCCCCGAGGTCGGTCTGTTAGCTTAGCTCATAGCTTAGCTTCTCAACTTAGCTGCTTTTAACGATCCAAAAACGTGATTTTGGACGGTTGAAATGGATTTTTTAAGCGCTGAGCCTTTTGTCGTCTGGTGTCTTCAGTAGAAAGAGACCAAGAAACGATAAAGCCAATAAATGAAAATGAGGTTGATAATTTTCATTTCTCATGTGATTAATTGATTTATTATCGTGACATGCTTAGGTTAACATCTTCAAAGCCTCGATTAGCCAACATTAGAAGTCTCGAGCTCCGTTTGTGTCCTGCATGTTCTCCGTGTCCCCCTCCCCTGTCGACAAGCTCTTGTTTGCTGAATGTCTGCAACGTCCATATTTATTCTCTGTTTTGAAGCCATCCCGTCTTCTCTCTGTGTCCGTGTCATTGTAGAAATGACATCTATCGTGGAACTCTTTTCAGGCCGCTTCAGTTTTTCTGTAAAGTCCGGTACGTGACCAGACCAGCGCTGCCCTTTCAGAGCATTTTGCATGTGCTGCATGTGTGCACCCCATCTTCCATTCAAATCTAATTACTGCTGGTGCCCTCTCTCACCGCCTCACCTGATCAATATGAGCGAAAAGATAATGACAGTCATATGAGCTTTGATTTATTAAATCGGCTCTGTTTAGAAGTTGAAAATCTATTAGCTTTATGAAAAGACTCACTATTGATTTATATTTATGTGTCAAATCTGCAATTCTATTTCCTAATAAACCTTACTGTAGAGCACAATAAGATCACAAACCTGCACAAAGCTCTGCTGAATGACACGACCTCAGCTGACTAAGCTGTCCATTACGAAGGCTTGATGTGAGCTAATCACTAAGATCTATACCACGGCTTATAAAGCGAGCAAGATTTTGCAAGTAATTACTGCACAGCAGCGTTAAGTCCTGCTCTGCTCAACTTCAGTAAGCGTTGCTGAGCATGGACAGCAACCGCAGTTTGTTTGCAGGGCAACTCATTTATCTTCCACTGCAACACCCAAAGGGTGCAGCCATAAAGACAACGCAGGCCCCACTCCAAACTCGTTCATCCATCCTTATTGGATCTCAAACAGGCTGTCACGCCCTTGGCCTGCCCATGACTGAACCCATCATCCCGCGCTCAAACAGTTCATTCACCCAAATTCCTAAACTTTGATTCCTACAGATATTGAAATTGTGAAGAATTTAAATTTCGTATGGGATCCCTGATGAAATTTGAAGAATTTAACGTGAAATTTAGCAGCAATACAGCTTCACCAAAAACTGTGAGATTTGTTAGCTCTCGAAGCGCGTGTTGTGGGTAACTCTCAGCTACTTCCATATCAAAGTTTAGCTCAGTATCTGAAAGGCTGTGTTAATGCGATGTGTGATTCGCTGTGGCAGCCATCTTGAAAGGTATATATGTGCGATTAATGTTTCGTTTTGCGTTTCAGTCAAATCCGTCCTGTTTTTCATGAGATATTTTGCTAACAGACACAGTTTACTCCAACATTAACTGCAAACACTTTAAACTATGATGTTCAACAATCTGTTCCTCAGTGCTCAGATTATATGTTGAGAATGACTCTCAGCTACCACCTTACCAAATTTTAGTTAGGTTTCTGTAAAAATGACAGATTTACAGCCTTTTTTGTGTTTGCCATAGTTGATTAGCTGTGGCAGCCATCTTGAATTGGGTCGACTCTAAAAGTTAATCAGTTGTAGATGTGCATCCACTGATTACTGTCTGAAAACTTCATCAAAATCAATCATGGGTTTCATGAGATATTTTGCTAACAGACGAACAAACACAGGTACGATCGCATGCCTTTCATGGCAGGATAGAATAGCTCATAGTTTGTTGAAACATACTTTAAAATATTGTGTGCATCAGAAGTGTGAATCAATAAATTAATATTAACTCAAAACCTGATTCTTTGCTAATCACAAACTGTCATCTTTGTAATTTGGTTGAAATGATCTCTTAATTGTAACAAATGCTAATAAAATTAGCTCCGTGCTAATGTCCCCGTGCTTTTAATTGGTGAAGTTTGGTTTTCCAGTGTCACCAGATTATTGTTTATAGTTGCAACTTGAAGCAGTGCTTCACTTCAAATCATTTGCAAACATCTCCTTGATGAGATTAAAGTTCTGTAAAACACGAGGAGGCAGTAGATTCTAAATGTGCACAGAAAAGCAATGCATGTTTGATGCAGAAGGTGAATCACGCTAACATTGGGCATGCGCGGCTTTTAACTGGGAGTGAAATGTGAAGCACAGAGCTGAGTGAGGACACAGTCTGAAGTCAGGCATTTTGCACACGAGCTATTTTTGTTCCACTAGTCCTTTTATAGTTGAATCAGCCAGTGTCAACATGGTGTGTTCAGAGGCCCCACAGCAATGACATCATACTGAGACCAGCTTTTCTCCTAAAACTTCCCAGGCATGGCGTTATGACGCTGCAGGCACTGTCGGAGTCCAACAGAAGACTGTGGCTGGAAGCCATGGATGGCAAGGAGCCGGTGAGCATCTCTGCCTGTTTATCTTTGAAATATTTATTTCGTGCTGGCTTCGTTTTGGCCACAGAACGTTTTAATGCTCACTTTGATAAGGGAAATAACTGTGCCATGATCAAATGATTTGTCACTGGCACCCTCTTCTGGTGACCAGGAGGTTTCATTTTATTGAAAAGAAAATCGGGGTGATTTAAAGACTAAGAGCGTCTTTGAAGGAAAACATATCCCCAGCCCTGTTTCAGGATGAATTTCTAAAATAGGATCATCTTATGGTAACAAAATAAAATAAAATTTTAAAAGAGGGAGGAAATTATATGTTTTTGTCAAACTTTGTTAAATTAAAAAAAGGCATTATGTGTGATCGTATGCAATAAAACATGGTGCAATCTGTTAGTGACTGAAGTATGTGTTGAGGGTGAATTTCAGCTACTACCAAATCAAAGTTAGCTGAATAACTGGGAAATCACTTTCTGAAAGTCTGAGTAAAATCTGTCTAGTAGTTCATTACATATTTTGCTAACAGCCTAATATGGTTAATGTTAGGTACAGTAGTCCCTCGTTTATAGCTGGGGATCTGTACCCTGAAGACCCACGATAAGTGAAAAACTGCAAAGTAGTAATAGTAGTACAAGTAGTAAGTAGTAATTTATTTTATCATATACTGTACATAATATGAAGGCATTTTAAACCCTTCCCACACTCTTGCAATATTCTAAACAATGTTTCTAAATTCTAAACGCTCTAGAAGAGCACAGAATGTCATGATCTCAACTCTCTTCCTCCTCTTCTTTTTGCCACCTGCAAGCGCTCTTGGCCACGCCCACTTCTCTGCTCTGCATTGAACATCTGATCAGCTGCGGCAGGAAGTTTATCCTGCAGCAGTAAGGGCTGCACAAAGCTGCAGACGGAAGCTTGTCCTGCAGCTCTGGTCTGCACAAATGTGCAGCAGGTGCTAAATAATTAATAAAAATCCCATGCCGACCATGCAGCTGCAGCTCATCCATCAATCAGCCAGTTGTCTGTCATGTCCAATCTTATTTTGAAAAACCATGATAGAGCGAATCCATGATAAAAGAACTGCAAAGTAGTGAGGGACTACTGTAATGCCAAAGTTTTAGCAAAATCTTCCACAATGTATAGCTTTATGACCCTTAGCTACTACCCTACAAATATTTAGCTCAGTATCTTAATACTTACTATAATACAGTACTTAATGCAATGCATAATACTCAGTTTCTTAATCTTAGTATCTTGGGGTCCAAGATGGGGTAGAGGCAGGGCAGCTGACCTGGGACCAGAAAGTCACAGTTTGACTCCCAACCATACATGTTGTGGTGTCTCTGAGCAAGACACCCAATCCCTAACTGCTCCCTGGGCAGCTTACATAGCTGCCCACTGCTCCACCTGGGTGTATGCAGAGAACCATTTTTGCCATTGTATGGGAACATACAATGATGACAATCTCAGAGTTCCCTTCCCTTAAAATTGACCAAGTTAAAGCCGTTTTTGTCCCTCATCACAGGGCAAAGAGGGGGATATGAAATACCCTCTGTCCATCCATCCAGCCGTGCATGTTGTGATCATGATATCGCTTATATCACTTATGAAAATAAGTGAGGTACCAGTTCCATTTTTATGTGTGACTACAAAGTCTCAGCATAAGAAAGTTCATTATCAGAACTCGAGTTACAACATATGTGTCAAACTAGAGACCAGATGTGGCCCTCGTTGACATCTTTTCTGGCCCCTAAGATGATATGTTAAACATAAAATACGTATATCTCTTGAATTTTTTTCTGTAATATTTGATTATGATGTCAAAAGCACAACAGAGAACATCAAATGAGACCAATCAAACTCTTGATGAGGAGCCTGTGATCAAGAAAAGAGTTTGAGTATCAGATTTGAGTTAATGTAGATTATGAAAATGGCCTTTAGTTTGAAAAAGGTTTTAATTTTGGCCTCCTTTTGTAAGTGAGTTTGACACCCTGGGCCACAATGTCAAAATCCAAGTTGTCTGCGGGGCTCTATGTACATATGTAAACTAGGGAAGTTGAATAACTTGAAGCAATGTGCCAACTTTTATTTTACAGTGTAGCTGCATCTAGGCTAAAAAAATGTCCCTATCCCTGAGGTGGCTCTTGGGGTGGCCGAAGATTAATCTTCGAGCCGGTCTTCCAATCTTCCAAACCCCCAGACGGTCGAAACAGATGGCCGCTCGTCCCGAGCCTGGTTCTGCTGGAGGTTTCTTCCTGTTAGGAGGGATTTATTTTTCCACTGTTGCCTTTGTTCAGTGCCCTGAGACAACTTCTGTTGTGACTTGGAGCTATATAAATAAACTGAATTGAATTTAATCTATGATTAAGGCCACCATTAGCTATTGGCTACTCCATTGTGCCTGATTGTGGATAAAATTGCTCCGTCCATTTATCAGGATCTGTCACCCTGCACTGCATCACACAAGCAAACAAATAAAATAAATGAACTACCTCTTATTTTTAAATACAGTGTGACTCATGTCCACTTGAATACTTTGCACTAAAAACATAAAGTTTTACAGATTTCCAGAAAAAAACTATCATCTGAAAAACTACAAACAGTCACAATTCAAATCCTTCAGCAATGGGGGACATTGGCGTACCACATGTACTGGCTAACATTGATTAGTTGTCGCATCCGTCTTGAGCTGGGTTGACTCCAAAAGTTAATCAGTTTTAGATGTTATTCATATTGAAAATTTTTTTTTTATTTAATAGATTGATTAAAAACCTACCACTGCTTACGAGATAATTTAGAACAGACGAATGAACACAGACGCAAAGGCAAAAACTTTAACTTCGATAGCGACCAACGTTAAAGATCAGCTAATGCACAAGGACAGTGGTGTAATTTTTTTTTTCATCTAAAATTAATTTAGAAGAAATGTTTTGATAATTTTTCACCATGTTTTCTTCAGATTTACAACCTGCCAGCCATATTAAGCAAAAAGGAGGAAAGTAAGTGTTTTTATCTTTTCAAACCTCTTTTATCATTAAAATAAATTAAGTAGAAAAAGTTGCATGTCCTGCGAAAATGCAGTGTGAATGACTATTGCTGAATGATTTTGCTGAAAGCTGCTGAAGAAGTTGAAACTAAGTAGCCTATTATTTATGGTATGCTGTTATCTGCTAACATTTAACTGCATCTGGCTCTTAGCTAGCATTTTCTGCTGTTTGCTAGTGTTTTGCCATTTCTGGCTATTAGCTAACATTAGCCTGCTTTTTGTTAGCATTTTGATTCTTCTCAGAGTCAGAGTCAGAGTCGGAGTCAGAGAGTCTTTATTGTCATTTGCACCACATGTGGTACATGTGATAAAACTAAATCATGTACACAGGGTCCCAGTTACATCCAACTAAAATGTAGAAGAAAAACATTACTAAGATCTAAGATGTGAACTAAGAAAACACCAACTAAAAATACACTAAGCACTAACATCATAGAATAACACTACTCCACCAGCAGCATGAACATGAGCTGTATGAGCAGATGAACACAACAACATGATCAGATCAGCAGCAGCATGAAACAGGTCAGCAGCAACATGAAACATATCAGCAGCAACATGAAACAGATCAGCAGCAATATGATGTGATATTTCACAGACATAGTCTCTCCAGTGTGTCCTGGGTCTTCCCCAGGGTCTCCTCCCAGTTGGACATGCCCGAAGCACCTCTCTAGGGAGGCGTCCAGGGGGCATCCTCACCAGATGCCCGAACCACGTCAACTTGCCACCTTATCGTGGTGGAGGAGTTTGTGCGCCTGAATGATCCTAGGAGCTATGCTGTCAGGGACAATTATAATTGCCTCTGGTATGGTCTCCCAAGGCAGATTGGTCCTAGGTGACAGACCAAACAAAGAACGATTCAGAAGATTTTTATTAACAAAACAAAACAAGGAACTTGTGTCCCTTGCCCGGACGTGGGTTACTGGGGCCCCGCCCTGGAGCCAGGCCTGGGGGAGGGGCTCGTCAGTGAGCGCCTGGTGACTGGTCTCTACCCATAGAGCCTGGTTGGGCTCAGCCCGAAGGAACAGCATGGGTTTGCCTTCCTGTGGACCCACCACCTGCAGGAAGGGCCATAAAAGTCAGCTGCATGATGCTATGGCCAGTGGCCGAAGGCAGTGGCCGAAGGCAGTGGCCGAAGGCGGCGACCTTGGCACTCTAACCCTGGCTTACCAAAGTTGGCTCATGGGACATGGAATGTAAAAGAGGTCATTTTCTTTAAATGGCCATAGTTTAGATATGTTTTAAGATAAAAGGTGATTTTCGTTCAGAATGTTTGCTGTGTTCCTAATAAAAGACGTTTTTCTACAGTCATTGTGTAATGTATAAGTAATAACTCATTAACTACTCTGTATCAATACAGTACTCATTATCAGCAAGTACCCATACTGAAATACTTGTACTTGTGCTCCATCTGAAAAATCTAGTTTAAACAAAATAAAAATTATTTGAAGATATATTACTAATAGCATAATTTATTGGCATTATCATATGTTTTTTGTGTTCTTACCTTTTTTTGTGTTTTCAGGGCCTTTGTGTTCTCTTTCAGCGGATTGCCCTCTGCGTTACCCTCCAGTTAATTTTCCCAGATGGTTCCAGTTTAGTTAATTAGTTTCCACCCTTTAAATATCCTCTTGTGTTCTGAATCCTTGTGTGTCCATTGTCATGTCTCGTTCTCAGTGGAGTTTCCCTGGGCCTCAGCCAGAAGTTTTGTTCCCAGTGTTGTCAGTTATCCAGACGCCTGGATCCATACCTTGACTCCTTTTTTCTCCCATCGTTAAACCAGAACCTGGCAGACATACATTTCAACATACTGTTCCAATAAATTAAAATAGCAGGTATAAATTAATACATCAAAAATATTATTATTTTAAAAGCATGCATAATGTCTTCAGCCTTGAATGTCAAGTTTTAAACAAAATGTGTTGAGTATGAGTTTTAGCTCCTAGCTCACTAAAGCTTAGCTCAAAGTGACTTCATTTTAGTCTTTTTTGTCTTGGCTGTAGTAAGTTATCAGTGGCTGCCTTTTTTGAGTTAGACTGACACAAGAAATTACATGATCGCATGCCATTTACGGCAGCAGGTGTTAATGTAATTGATGCTGGGGCTAATCAAACCCTTGTTTTATTGGCTAATTAATGGTTTTGTTGCATCAACCTGGTATTTTGGGGCTCAAAAGCTTGCTTTATTTGAGATTTCAAAGTAATATCAATAATATACTATACAGTATATGATTTTTTTTTTCATCTCATTTTTATAACTTCTAACTCTTCTGGTGCAATGGTTCCCAAATATTTTAACTTCCAACCTACAAAATGAAAATGACAAAGGCTTGTGAACCCATTTATTATCAGCCTATTATTTGTACCTCACTTTAAATGTGCAACAAATAATAATAATTCAAATAAACATGAACACAATCTTAACAAAAACAGTTTTAACATCCATAATATAATTTGTATTTATTCATGAGTTCTGTGTTCATTCTTTGTGACAGTCACAGTGAAAATACATAATAAGGATTCATTTCCAAATCTAAATTGGTATCTGGAGAGTATAAAGGACCCACGTCTAATGCTCTGTGACCCACTTTGGGGTTAGGAACCTTTGATAAGTCCGATGTGTCTGTGGTGTGTTCAGTGTGGAGGAAGAGCTCCTCTCTGTGGCACAACTGTTTAACAACATCATGGCCTCATGTTATTTTGTCATTACCTTAATATTACCGTAAATGACCCAAAGTAATCTTGTTTCCGTACATTTCATACATGTGTGGGAAACATCAAAGTGAATTAAATGTGTGTCCTTCTCCTTTATTTAAATAAGATCCTCAGTGTTTTTAATTCTCACTCACATATCAGTCCTCCTTTTGAGTAGGTTTCTTCTTGTGCGATGTAAAAGCGGTGGTGACGTAAAAAAAATAATACTTTCATGTATTGTCAACAGCTTCAAAGGCGCCTGCTGATATGGAACTGGATCCAGAGATGTGGGACAACAAAACTATCACCAGCGGTTTGAAGAATTACCTCAGGTCAGCTCGCCCTGCCAGCTGCGGGTCCTTAACGGGCAGGAGTCATCTGTGCCTCCATTAAAGTACTTTAAAACCACCCTGCTGTTAGCGGTGCATTCAGTGCCATCACTGACTCACAGAGCAAGGTGGCTGTGTTCAGAGGACTCATGTTACTAAATCACAACTATTCTTTTTTTTTTTTTCAACCCAGATGTCTCTCTGAGCCTCTGATGACTTTCAAGCTCCACAAAGATTTCATCATGGCTGTCAGTAAGTTTCATCAGAGTTACAGTTACACTTGTTACACTTCTTTAATTAGCATTGAGCAAATGCTGATTCTGCATTCACGTTATAGTTTTTCTGCTTTTATGGTTCTGTATGTTTAGTTTGGAAGGCTGTGGCTGAGTGGTTAGAACAGTCGTCCTCCAATGTAAGAGTTTGAGGTTCGATTCCATCAGCAATCACATGTTGAAGTGCCCCTGGGCAAGACATTGAACCCCTCATTGCCTCTGATGTGTGTCCCATTGGTGTATGAATGTGCTCTAAAGCACTGATTATTCTTTGTAAAAGTATAGTAGAGCGCTGTATGAATGGTTAAATGAGGACACGTGTTGTAAAGAACTGCCTTTTGTTACTTTCATCTAGCATTTAGCTTCTTAGTGTTCTGCTCTGTTTGGTTTTTAGCTGCTGTTTGGCTTATTTTAGCCTTCAGCTACTGTTTTGCTCCTTTTAGTTTTTAGCTGCTGTTTGGTTAATTTTAATCTTCTGCTATTGTTTTGTTCCTTTTAGTTTTTAGCTGTTGTTTGGTTTATTTTAATCTTCAGCTTGTGTTCTGCTCCTTTTAGTTTTTAGCTGTTGTTTGGTTTATTTTAACCTTCATCTGGTGTTCTGCTCCTTTTGTTTTTAGCTGTTGTTTGGTTTATTTTAACCTTCAGCTGGTGTTCTGCTCCTTTTGTTTTTAGCTGCTGTTTGGTTTATTTTAATCTTCAGCTTGTGTTCTGCTCCTTTTAGTTTTTAGCTGCTGTTTGGTTTATTTTAACCTTCAGTTGGTGTTCTGCTCCTTTTGTTTTTAGCTGCTGTTTGGTTTATTATGACCTTCAGCTAGTGTTCTGCTTCTTTTAATTTTTAGCTGCTGTTTGGTTTATTCTAACCTTCAGCTAGTGTTCTGCTTCTTTTAATTTTTAGCTGCTGTTTGGTTTATTTTAACCTTCAGCTAGTGTTCTGCTTCTTTTAGTTTGTAGCTGCTGTTTGGTTTATTGTTAGCCTTATTTTCTTTGAGGAGCAACACTCCGTTCTTAAAAAGTAGAAACTATCAGTCAAGCAGAATTTGAACCAATTAAATGCCTTTCATGTAAGAAATGGCTCCATGTTGTGTGTTTCAGATCTGCCTCGTCTCATATTCAGCTCAGAAGTTTTATTTTTGTCTTTCTGCACAGCATGATAGCCTTTTGAAAGAAATTAAGCTGATCTTGAATATGCCCAAAGATTTCTTCATGTTTACAAAAAAATAATAATGCGGAAGTAACAAGAACCTTTTATGGATAATTTACACGCCCCTAACACAGTCAGATTAAAGTACAGTATTTCAAATATTTATTGAAATACACGATTAATGGTAACTAGTAAATGGACTGTACTCTATAACACCTTTCTATCTTATCAAGATACTCAAAGCTCTTTACAACACAGTCTGTGCCCTCATTCACCCATTCATACAGCACTCTACTAGATCTGTACAAAGATCAATCAGTGCTTTATAACATTCATACACCAATGGGACACACATCAGAGGCAATGAGGTTCAGTGTCTTGCCCAGGGGCACTTTAACATGTGACTGCTTGTGGAATAGAACCCCCAACTCTCCAACTGGAGGATGACTGCTCTACCCACTCAGCCACAGCTGCCCCAGTCGTAATTACCGGTAATCTTAAATGTATCCATCTCGTCCTGCAGCGATGTGTTACCGGAGATTCTCAGCGTTAGGTTCTTGCTCTGAATACCACCGGTCATTCTCTAAATTATTGGTTCTGTGGTAAAATCACAGCAGCCATTGCTCTAGTTTCCATATTCCATCACTTAGAGGAAACCGTATTGATTGCTTCCGAACGTATCTCACTATCAGCAAAGTAAAAATATTTCTCCACCAAGATAGTAAGTCTATCGAAGACTTGAATCAGCCGAGGTGCAAGTTTTGACTCTTATGCTTCATTTTCCTGTTTATTACTGTTATGAATGTCAGGCTATCATGTACAAAGTAATTGCCTGTGTGTATGTGTGTGTGTGTGTGTGTGTGTGCTTATGTGTGGTCTGTTAGCAAAATACCTTGTGAATCTCTCAAAGAATTAATCTACAGCTGATTAACGTTTGGAGTCCAAGTCAAGATGGCGTTCACAGCTAATTAACTCTAGCAAACGTTCATTCAACCTTTATGTGTACAAGTTAATCCCATTGAGCCTTGGGGACTCTTTTACAAGAGAAACCTGGAACATGATTTTCTTCTTAAATTTGACTGATTTTGCGCTAAACATTTGATGTGGTAGAAGTTGACATTTCATCACAGATCCTATTCTGTTAACAGATTGTGTAAGAATTTGCAGCAAAGCGTGAGATAATGCACATTGTTTTTTTCCAAGGTTTGGCCAAAATGGCTACAACGCTGTCGTTTCTCAGCACAAGCATTCCTTTAATGCTACGCTTATTCACTTATATTGTTCGTTTCCACAGAGTCCGATGACCAGAACTACAGGGTGTGTGCTGTCCATGCTTTGGTCCACAAACTACCAGAGAGGAACAAGGAAATGCTGGAGCTCCTAATAAAACACCTCGTCACGTATGTGCTTCTGTAATGAACCGCTTACAATCTGGCGGGGAAATGGTCGCCTTCTCAAGGAGGACAACAAATGGCTCAAACTAATTAAACTTTCTTCACCTCTTGTTTTCTATTTAAAGAGTTTCTGCACAAAATCAGTCCAACTTGATGACGGTGTCAAACCTGGGTGTTATCTTCGGCCCCACGTTGATGCGCTCCCAAGAGGAGACTGTTGCTGCTATGATGAACATCAAGTTCCAGAACATTGTTGTGGAAATACTCATCGAGAACTTTGATAAGGTGATGCGCTGTTCCACGTTAGCCATGTACTCCATGAACACATATCTCTAGGGCTTTACTACAACTGTCATTCAACCACGGTTCCTACTGATGCATTTGTATTTTTTAGAGACTTTTTTTTAACAACTTACATTTTTGTACGCCCGTCAAAGGCAAGGTCAACATTTGCACAAACAATTTGGCGTATTATACAGATCAAATTTAAATTAAATAATTATTTGGAACAGAGAAGTAGCAAAACATGAAAAAAGTAAACAAAAATAGATATTTAACTAAAATTTGTAATTCCATTTTTTTTTTCCCAAATATTGTTTGTCTAAATCTCAGAGCCACCATACATGTTTTGATATTGTCTTTGTCTGTCCGTCCTTAGGTGCGTATGTCAATAAACTTACTCTCACCCATAACCTCTGATCTGCTCATAAGCATCATCTCTTGACAGTGTTGAATATGCTTTCATCACCCCAGCTTCAACATCAAGGTCACAAATCAAGGTCAAATTTAAAACAAGGTCTCTGCTTCTCCGTGCCATAACTTTTGATCTGCTCAACTCGATACACATATGCATCATCAGTACATAAAGTGTTGCGCACACTTTTCATCAACCAGCTTCAAGGTCACAAATCAAGGTCAAATTTAAAATGCACCATCAGTACATAAAGTGTTGTACGCACTTTTCATCACCAAGCTCCAAGGTCATAAATCAAGGTCAAACATTGTACAAGGTCTTTACTTGTTCTTACTTACTTGCCCTTACTTACAGTATTTTCTATTTTTATGCATTTAACATTGAAATACTGTTATGCTAATTTAAGCTTTTTGCTGTGGTTTTGTTAATTTAAGCTTTTAGCTACAATTTTTAATACAAAGTAATTAGCTTTAGTCTAAGATTTTATGCATTTAACATTAAAGTACTGGTGTACTAATTTTATCTTTTAGCTATGGTTTTGTTAATTTTGGCTTTTAGCTACGGTTTAGTTAAGTTTCGATTTTAGCTACCATTTTGTTTGTCTTTACCTTAGATAAATATTGTTAACTTACGTGTTTGTTCAGTGCCCTGAGATAACTTCTGTTGTGACTTGGTGCTATGTAGATAAACTGAACTGAATTGAATTGAACTGAATTGAATTGAATTGAACTGAAAGTGTCTGGGTCATTGCTACATACTTTGTGTGATAGTTTACCGACAGACGTATGATGTGCCATATTTCAGTACATGTTTTTACTACATTAATTCACAACAATTAACCTTGTGAGGTCATCTAACAAGGTTAAGTCAGGTCATCTGGACAGATTCTTTGTTGAAAGAAGAAGAGGACCTGACTTAACCTTGTTGGGGTTTTCCACCTGGATCATTGAGCATGCATCAGGACCTTGCACGGGCACTTTCCATACAGATAAACCCAACAGTTCCTTTTGAGTAAGGATTTGGTGAAAGTGGTGAGGAGAGAAATAAAATGTTTAATGAGAAAAGAGAAACTTCTGGCACACACCAGCCATCTGTCTGGACCTGGCACCACCTGCAGGATCCTCCAGAACAACATCCTGAACATTGTCTCGCCTGATTAAATGTAGTGTGTAAAGCATTAAACATAAGTTGCTCCTGAAGGCACTTTACTTTCTTGAAATCACTTGAAATATCCCTTAAGACTCAAATAGAACATTTTTATTTTTTGTTTGTCTGATTTTATTGTAGTTATAAACTTGTTGAGCGTTCTAAGTAAAAGAATAAAAGCTGCCTTTAAAAAATATATTCCAGAATTGTTGACGTGACGTATTGAATTTAATTGTACTGAACTTGCAGTCGTGCATAAATTTCAGTCGTGCGTTGGTTTTGAGTGTTCAAGCTTCTTTCTGGACCTGCAGATCTTCCACCAGCCTCCAGATCCCAATGTGCCGCTGCCCCAACCACAGAGCCGGCCCGACTCCCGCAGGAGCCGAGCCATCTGCCTGTCCAAGGGGCCTCGTAAGCCTCGCAGTCTGTACACTCCAACGCTGTGCCTGGCAGACGCAGAAAGTGAGTACCAAGGCAGGGAACGTAGCCACGGGTCATCACAGACCTGTCGGGGAGTTTAAATGTCTGTCACCCATCTGCACGCTGTTCCACACACGTTTGTGGAAGAGTTCTTTAGGATCTGTTCATCTAGTGAAATGTATATATATATATATATATATATATATTTTTTTTTTTTTTTTTTTACATTATAGGTGGTTGGGTGGGGGGGTGGGGGGTTCTTATATTTTTTGCAGTCAAATTCCTTTTGCAAATAAAACATTCTTGTTGAATTCTGTTTCAGCATACATGCTCTTTGATCTTCTTATACTCTATTTAGCTTTTAGCTATTGTTGTGCTCATTTTAGGCTTTGGCTGCAGTAGTGCAACTTTTGGCTCCAGTTTTGCAAAACTAAGCTAAACATTTTAAACTGTTTACATTTGTTTAGTTTTTAGCCACTATTTCTTTTTTGTCATCCTAATTTTAGCTTATATATCAAGGTTTGGCTAATTTCAGCTACTGTTTTGCATTTGCTTGCATTTTAATCAATGTAAATTTTTGGCTATAGTTTTTCTAACTTTAGCTTTTTGGCTACGGTTTTGCCAATTGTAGCTATCAAAAGCTTTTTATTTGGGGTTTTAGATATTCTTGCTCACTTTAGCTTTTAGCTTTGGCTAATTTTAGCTACTGTTTTGTTGATATTAGATTTTAGGTACCATTTAGCTAATATTAAACTTTAGGTACGTTTAGCTAATCTTAGCTTCTAGCTACTGTTTTGTTGATATTAGATCATTTGAGTTACTGTTTATCTAATCTTAGCATTTAGCTACTGTTTTGCAAACTTAAACTTTCTATATATTAACTAATTTTAACTTTCATTGTTTTGCTCAAATTCATTTGGTTCTGTTTTTTTTTTTTTATTTAATTTATTTTTTAGCTTGTTTTCTGATCGTTTGAGCATCTGTTTTATTTGTTTCAGCTTTCCTTCTGCTTTTACAAAATCTGCTTTGCTTTATTTACCGATACATTATTAAGTTTTAGCTGCAGCAACACATTTCAGCAGTCTCTAAGCACTAAGTAATAACACTGCATTTTTGCCAAAAATGCATTTTTTACCTCATTTAATTTGATAATACAACAAGGCAGGTTTTAATGGGAGCTTCGCCTGCCTGCCTTCTGATCCCTGCATAGGTGACACTTTAAGCAGCAGTCCAAGCAGTACCCCTATGGGCAGCATGGAGTCTCTGTCTTCCCACTCCTCCGAGCAGAACACCTGCTCCAAAGCAGCTTCCTCCAGACACAAGACGAGTCAGAGCAAGTTGGACCTGCTGCACCTACCGTCATCTCTGCTCTCAAACGGCCCCAGAAACGCCGTGTGTGTCAGCAGCCCTGAGTCCAGCTCCAGGGAGGACATGGGGCGAACAGACGGAGAGTCCGAGGACGCTCTCAGCCTGTCCTCAGTCAGCATCACACCCAGACGGTCCCCTGCACCCCAAAAAGCCCCCCATTGCAACACTGACCTCAAACCAGCACTGATGAACCGCTCTGTCTCTCCCTCACTGAAGTCCCTGCATGTATCTGACGGTAGGCCTGGTTTTATTCTGGTAAAGTAAACAGAACTTGGTTGTCGCTCAGTTGGGATCAAATCTTCAAAGGCGTTTAAAGTTTTATTGTTCCCATTTGACTCGAGCACAGCGCTGCCTTCATGTCTTGTTTCACAAGTTGTATTGAGCTTTTTACTATCAGGAGATTTGTGTCATCTACAAGGCGTCACAAATTAGTGTGTGTGTGGTGTGTATATGTGTGTATGTGTCACCCTCAAGGCCACAGGAGCCACTCTGGATCTGCCCAAAGCTTATTAACACTGGAGAGTCTAAAGCCTTCGGAGCACCCAGACCTTCCACCCAAAGTAGTGATCCGCCGCAGGATGGACGGGTCCGCCAACAACGGCTACCAAAGACCAGGATCAGTGTAATGACCTTTACAAAGCTCTACTTCATTATAAATTACAGAAATTATTAAAGATGAAGCTGTTAAATGTAATGTCAGCCATTAAATTATTATTTGTTTGTTTTTTTGTGGTGGGTTATTCCTACTATTTGGTGTTGTTAAAATAGCAACATCAGTTTAATTTATTTAGCACATTTAAAAGCAACCATGTTGACCAAAGTGCTTCAGAAAGAGGTCAAAAATGAAAAGGACAAGTGGTACGTCGTTGTCCCCCTTCGCTGACGAACTTGAATAGTGAATTTTTGTAGTTTTCAAAATTAGATCTTTTTTTTTTTTTTTTTTTTCTGGACTGGAATTGAACAGAGGATCTGTATGCAGTAGTCCCTCGTTCATCACGGGGGGTTCCGTTCCCAGACCCCCATGATAAGTGAAAAACTGCAAAGTAGAAAAAGTAGTACAAGTAGTAAGTGGTGTCAATTGTGTGTCATGTTCAGACTTACTTTGAAAAACAGAGAAAGAGTGAGTCCGCAAAAGTCGAACCGCAAAGTTGCGAGGGACTACTGTTAACCTTGATGTTTTTGGTGCAAGATATTCAAGTGGGTAGACGTTACTCTGTGTAGAACAGAGGTCATTGGTATTATATATACAGGTTACCCCCGGTTTACGGCGTCACCAGTTTACGGCGTTTCACGTTTACGGCTGTCGCCCCCCAGTGACGTC
>JARVGV010001299.1:34593547-34607278 GCA_031762435.1 Hypsolebias longignatus | reverse complement strand
GCTCCGACTTACGGCAGAATCGACCTACGAACGGTCCTTAGGTCCGGAACCCGTTCGTAAGTCGGGGACTACCTGTACTCAAACCGCTGAAAATCCACTCCAGGTTTTCCTAGTTACCTACCACAACTCACAACACCGCATGTAGTGTTTCCTCTAGGTCACTTCTTGGCTTGGAAGGACACAACTCATCAGGGGTTTTTGTCGGGAGGTGGGGGGTGGTGTTAGGATGCGTGAAAGAAGCAGAGTGCTACATCGGTAGCATCTTAGCTAGTGCATCTGTATTGTGCGCCACTAGCTTAGCACTTCATTAGTCTCAGCAGTTGTCAAGAAGCAGAGCATGCTCTATTCAAACAAGGAGAGCTGTCGGTCAGGCTACATCTTGTTGCTCTCTAAAACAGTTATTGAATCAAGTGTTTTCTTATGTAGGTAAACACAATGTTTAACAATCTGTTAAAACTCACCAAAATGCAGGAAATGGCATCTACTTTATTCAAACTTTTCTGGGAGAGGACACCCAGACGCCTTGCCCCACCAGACAGTGTACCCCCCCACTCCCCCACCCCACATTGCATATGCTTCTGACGCTAATGAATGTTTGTTTCTAAGTGAATATATTGTCCCTCTCAAATGAAGAAGCTGAGTAGGTTTTGTCTCTTGCTGTTTTCAGGGTTGCAGCCAGAGCACTGTTCTTTGAAAACCCGCCCCCCCAACATTCTGCACCTGCCGGAAGGTTCTGTGAAAGCATGACAACATCTCCGACCAGCAGTCCTAGTGCTTTAGCCTCATCTCTTTTAAGTCGTGTGTTGACGTTGCCTCTTTATTTTCTTGTGTTTTTTAGAGATGCCAAGGCAATGTACTCCTGTGAGGCAGAACACAGCAATGAGCTCAGCTTCCCCCAGGGGGCGCACTTGACCAGCGGTGAGTAAAAACACCCAGAGATATTCTTAAGATTACTTTTTTTTTCCTGCATGAAGGTTCACTGAACAAACTAAGTTGTGTGTGTTTCAATTTGTGATGGCTTACAGAAAATTATTTTTTTTATTTATTTATTTTTTTTAGAATTTGGGAGAGGTATGAAATCATTTTACCCCCTCGAGATTCTTTGTTTCATTATTATTATTTGCGTCTTGGTTTTTTTTTTCCCTTTATGGGGAGATGACTTGGCCCATAACCAGTGCAGTCAGGTCACTGTAACCTAGTGATGGAAGGCACCAGTGCCTGTTCCCTGTTAACGCAGCCAGCAGAGCCTGCAGCCAAATACAAAAACGTCAACAAATGCTCCCTTCCATTTACAAGCAGGCAGATTGATTTTATTACTCTCCACATTAGAAGACCATTTTTCTCTTTGTCCTTATTCAGCATACCTAATGTAGATTGTGTTATAAGCTTTTATAGCTGTTTCTTTCTCTTTTTTTAAATAAATTTAACCAATCTTGCTGATACTTTTGTTTTCTCTTCTGGTTTTGTTGCTTTTAAGCTTCTGAACAGTAAAATATATCCCTGGAAGATCAATCTGACCCTGAGTTGACAATAATGTGTAAATGACGTGGGCTATAACAGACGGAGTAATTTTCCTCAGCTGATGCAGATTCTTGAGTGTGGCTCTCCTTTCTCGGAGACTGAAGGATGTTTTGCGCTTCTTCTTTTTTTTTTTTAGTGTACCCCTCCGTGGAACCAGGCTGGCTCCAAGCAACGTACGAGGGAAAAACAGGTTTAATCCCAGAGAATTATGTTGTTTTCCTGTAGCAGATGGTACACACACCTTTTTTTTTTCTTGGCATCCATAGAAAAACTACACAATGTTTATAACTGTAATAATTTGTGCATTTTTATGAGTTATCTAGCAGGACAGTTGTGGCTATTGCAGACCAAACGCATTGCCCCTCATTCTGAACTTGTGATGCGTTTGAGGGATCTGCAAAGACCAGGAGGAAGTAGAGATTACTGTAAAATATAAATATAGAAACAGACCACTGCACTGATTTATTTAATTAACCCACAAAAATCACTAAAACTTCACCTGTTACAGATATTTTGTTTTCAAAAAATGCTTCATCTCCTCTGAACTTCCTGTTTTATCAGCCTTTATCAAAAATGTGTTCCCTGGTGAACATTTTCACTTACTGTACCTGAACAAGCTGTGATTTCAGATAAGAAATGTAATCTATTCTACAACTCCAATTAAAAACTAGAAGTTGGGACGTTATGTTAGATGCATTTTAAAACAAAATGCAATGATTAGCCAATCTCTTAAACTCATATTTTATTCACAATGTAATAAAGTAAATATGGCATTTGTTGAAACTGAGAAACATCATATCTGGAGAAGAAAATAAGGAAAATATAAACTTTACAACAGCAACACATATTAAAGATGTTAAGATTGGGGCAACAAAAAGCTATAAATGTTATGTGTACCAATAATAGATGGTAGGAGGAACATTTTGCAACTAAATAAGGTAATTTGCAATTAATCAGTAAGAGGATTCCATACAAAAAGCATTTAAGAAAGACGGAGTCTCTTAAAAATAAAGTTGGACAGATGTTAACCAGTCTGGAAAAACTGTGGAATAATTTCAGAAACATTGTTTCTCATTGGAGAGATGAGAAAACTGAATGTGTCATCGTCTACATTTCATAAATCATCAGAGCGTTTTAAGAATCTGGAGAATGAAGAGAAGAAGCCAAATGTGAACTCCACCCAGAGACGTTGGCGTCTTCTATGAGCTCGTTTAAAATGGACGGAGGCAAAATGGAAAACTGTTCTGTGGAACAGAATATCATCCATTATCTTTACCCGCTTCTTCCTTTTCGGGTCACTGGTGTCCATGTCCAGAAGTCACTGTGCGAGGGGCGGGGTACACCCTGGACAGATCTCTGGTCCATCACAGGGACACATAAACGAGACAAACAACCATTCAACTGTCCCCCTCTACAATGCTATTATTGCTAGCATCACTCAGCCCCTTGTGAATAGCAAGCAACCATCGGGGTGCAAATGATCCATCGTTAGGCCGAAAGTCCTCTTTAATCATGTGAACAGCTGGTTTGGGCTGTCAGCAGCAAACTGGTTGATCCACTATGAGAAGGTGCTATTTATAAGACTCAGCTGAATACAGCTCCTCAGACTGAAGAAGTCTTTCGGATGAAAGACGAAACGTTTCTACAACTTTTTTTTTTTTTTTGAATGTCCAGAGGACAAGACTTAACTTTTTTAAGATCCACTCAAACCCGCTCCCCCCCAGGCAAGATTCAATCCGGCGACCTTCTCACTGAAGCAGCAGCTTTACCACCTGCACCACCATGCCAAATTTCTGACGTATCAAATTTTGAAATTCTTCTTGGACGCCCTGCTCTCCATTCTAAAGAAGAGAGGGTCCAACCAGCCTATTATCACTGTTCTATTTTTAAAAATGCCTCTCTGTTGGTATGGGGGTGCATTTGAGCCAAAAGCATGCACAGCTTACACATTTTGAAAGGTACTTTCAAAGCAGAAAAACATCTGGGATTTAGAACAGCATAGCAAAACGTTCAGCAAAGACGATCGAGACAGCGTCGCACCACTGGACTCCTCGGTTCCGAAATGTTCACTGATTGGTAATAAATAAAGAGTGGCTGCTTCACAGTAGGAAACATGGCTCTTTGTTCCATTGTGAATAAAAAAAATGGGTTTATGAACTTAGAAAATGATTGTATTTTATTTTTATTTACAATTTAAACAATGCCCCGACTTTTTCAGGATTGGGGTTGTATTAAATGGAAGCAATACTCAATGTTTTGTCGACTGATGTTTATTTAGTCACTGAAGCTGCCGCTACACAATACTGTACAGTATAATAATCATTTCTTTTCTAGAAATATTTATATTATTATTGACTTTGGGGTGGCTGTGGCTGAGTGGTTAGAGCAGTCGTCTGCCAGTGCAAGAGTTGGGGGTTCGATTTTAATAGCAGTCACATGCCGAAGTGTCCCTGGGCAAGACACTGAACTCCTAATTGCCTCCTATGTGTCCTATCGGTGTATGAATGTGATAAAGCACTGATTATTATTTGTATATATCTAGTAAAGTGCTGTATGAATGGGTAAATGAGGCACAGATTGAGTTGTAAAAAGAGCTTTGAGCATCTTGATAAGATAGAAAGAAGTTATACAAGTACAGTCCATTTACCATTTTACTTATTTTGTCAGTTTATTATAAACCAATGCCCAATCAAATGTATTCTACATCTATTAGATGTAGTCTTACCCTTAATTTCTGCTGTGATATGCACTGTAGTCATTGGTACACTGGTGTACTAGTAATGAAAACTACACAAGTATTACATCATACTGTGGTGAAGTAGACATTTAATACTTAATTCATTTCGTCACAAGATTTTCACACTGAACAGTCAAAATTTGTCTACAAGTTAAAAAAAAAAAAAAAAAAGAAAAGAAAGAAAGTTACAAAAAAGTGAATAATAATCTATAATCTTTTATTAAAAACAGAAAGAAAACTGCAAAGGTAAAATTTCTCTGGTTTGCCCAAACTGTATTTGGGAGTGGATTTGACATCTCACTCTTGCCAAGATCATGGTGTTCTTTTCCATTTACATTTTGAAGAATGCGAGGTGGCCTTGAACGCTGACGCTGGACCACTACTCCCTTACAGTAAACCAGTTCCAAGTGGCGTGCCACGGAAACGATAATCACATCCTGAATATGTACAACGCTGCACATTTTTTTCATACTGACTGTCTGTAACATCGCAAACATCTGCTGTATCTTTATGTAAACGAATCAACTAATAAACAGAGTGAATCTTTAAACTTGTCCACTACATTTATTTGTGTAACTGATGATTTAGGGTTTTACTCGCTGATCGTATGGCCAAACATAAAGTTCTTGTAATTTAAGGGATTCGATCGTTTTCTTGAAAATAACCAAACCAAGGCTTGTTTTAATTTAATGTTATCTTTACTACTTATCAGCTGAATAACTCAAATATCTTATCAACCACCTTAAGAGCAATCTGGTGCAAGGATATGGAGGAAAACTGGCATTATGAGGCGAGATTTAAGTGATTTCTTATCTCTACGGTGAAGGACTGAAATGCAAGAGATTTCTTTTTTCCATGTATTTCACTGACTTGAATAAAAAGCTGTCACATACATCTCAACATTTGCCACTGTTTGAACTAATTCAGATTAAAATATATAAAATATGCTCTGTTTTTAAAAAATAAAGCATTTAGGACAATCTATGGTCTTGGTGAGATGCGTTTCAGGGTTATTCAATAGGCGGCCTGGGGGCCAAATCAGGCCCACGGGTGAACTCAGTTCGGCCCACCAATGGTTTCATTTTTTAAATAAAACTAGATTTTAAACCATAAAACAAAAATAACCACTGGATGTCCGGCCCCTGAGCTCTTGGGTATCAGTAATTATGGCCCCCTGAGCAGTTTAGTTGAATAGCCCTGCTTTAATCGTTTTTCCTTAACATCGTATCAACAGTCAAGTTGGTAACACTTTACAATACAGTTTACAAAATTTGATTAACTACTAGGGAACGCCTCAGGGACGAATCAGGAACTAATCAGGAACTAATGGGTTGTTAACCAGTACATACTGGGGAACACACAGCCAAGCCTTTTTAGGGGACTACTGGTTAGTTAACTTGTAAACGAAGAGAAACTAATCTAGAAGTATTGGGTAGTTACCAAGGAAAATAAAGAGGAACGAATGAGCTAATGGGTAATAAAAACAGTAATCACTAGGAAACAGGTTTTTGAAAATTACGAGCTGTGACCTCACTGGTGCAGGGTTTATTCAGAACCCACATGGAGAATTTCTCCTCTGTTTCTGTGGTAACAAACCAGTAGTCCCCCAATTAGGCTTGGCTGTGTGTTCCCAAGTAAGTTCTTGTTAACTACCCATTAGCTCCTGACTCGTTCTTCTTTGGTTTTCTTGGTAACTACCCATTAGTTCTTGATTTGTTCCTCTTCATTTACAAGGTAACTAACCATTAGTCCCCCTAATAAGAATCAACTGTATGTTCCCCAGTAAGTACTGGCTAAGTACGGGTACCCATTAGCTCCAAATTCGTTCCTCTTTGGCTTTCTTGTTTAACTACCCATTAGTTCTCGATTAGTTCCTCTTCATTTACAAGGTAACTAACCATTAGTCCCCCAATTAGGCTTGGCTGTGTGTTCCCCAGCAAGTACTGGTAAACTATTAATTAGCTCCTGATTCATTCCTCTTTGATTTTCTTGGTAACATTAGTTTTTGATTAGTTCATCTTCATTTACAAGGTAATTAACCAGTAGTCCCCTAATAAGGCTTGGCTGTATGTTCCCCAGTAAGTACTGGCTAACTACCCATTAGATCCTGATTTGTTCCTTAGGCGTTCCCTAGTAGTTAAGCATATTTTGTGTACCTTATTGTAAAGTGTTATCGTCAAGTTTTATTCAGCTTGTATGTTGTAAATATTCTTTCAATATACAGATGCAGATAAATTTGTTTGTACACTGTTACTGAACAGAAATGACTTACAAATGTCAAAAGTACAAGGAAACAATCAGCCATTGCCTTTGAATTTTGGTTCAACAGGATTATAATAATAATTGAAAAAAAAAAAGTAACAGAACTGATGTTGACCAAAAGCGTGGTACGTCTAGAAACGTAATCTGACCATAGTGACATGTTAAACTAAGGGTTGGCTTGTAATTAACATCACAGGTGTCTTCAGTCCTATAACGAGTCAGTCTGCCTATTTAAATAGTGAAAAGTAGTCACAGGGCTGCTTAGTATCGTGGTGTGTACCACACTACACATGGACCACAAAGAGCTAAGGACAAAGTTGTCTCAGGAGCTTAGAAAAAAAAATTTGACAAGCACGTTGAAGGTAAAGGCTGTAAGACCATCTCCAAGCAGCTTGGTGTTCCTGTGATGACAGCTACACTGATTATTCAGAGGTTTTAGCTCCGCGGGACTGAAGCCAATCTTCCAGGATGCGGCCACAAAACTAAAAATATTGACCAACTGACGGAACAGATGATACAAATGGTAACCAAAGATCCCAGAGCAACCTCCAACGAGATTAGAAGTGAATTCCAAGGTCCAAGTTTATAAGTGTTGGATCCCACCATCGGTCACTGTTCAAGCCAGAAGATAACAGAGCTGTTGAAACTGGAAACTGCCAAAGTGCCTATTTATAAATGCATTTCGTCAACATGCGCCACATTCTTCAATATCAAGATCTAAATCTTTTTTTTTTTTTTCCCCAGATTGCTGACACTGTTGTAAACATATTTCTTCTGTGGAAGGCCTCCTTCCAGCCAGAGATCTGAAGCAGTTTACTCGTGAGAAATGAGCCAAAATACCTGTCGACAGGTGCAGAAGTCTCAGACAGCTATGGAAGTTGCTTCATTGCAGTAGTTGCCTTAAAAGCTTGTAAAATATTAAGCTAATGGTGCCATCCTTTTGTTTCAATATTTTATGTGTTTTATATTATGTTTTAATATTCCCCTTGAACCACAACTCCGAATAAATATTTAATTGTTCATGTTTTTTCAGTGATCATTGTGGGTTTTTCTTTTATAAAGGAAAAAGTACAAACATTTATTTGCATCTGTAGATATCTAATCAGTATTTCCTTTCTGAAGAGGAGTTTATCTGTTGAGACTATAAATACATTTATCTCAAGTAAATTATATACCTTTCATATCTGCTTCACTAACGATACATTTGATTTTATTTTTTTTTTTTTTTTTTTTTTTTTCTATTTCCGCAGCTCCAGTACAAAAATATCCAGATCTCTGATGTTTTTGCTCGTTCTGCTACTAATCTGTACACAAGTTGCACTGTGGCAAATGTTTGATACATAAAAAGAATACAGAGGAGCCGTTTTCCATTGATGCCTCTGGATTTTTCATATTTGCAGTATGTCTCTCCTAAACGTTGAAGAAAGATAAGAAACGTGTTTATTCTGCTTCACCCCGAGAACCATGAGGCGTTTAGCAGAGTTTAGACGGCTCACTACGTTAGGGAGGACTCCAGTATCCTCCAGTGGCAGAGCTTCATTGTTGGTGCTGGAGTCTTCACTTTGTGTGGAACAACAGAGGCTTCACCATGCCTGCCAACACCTTAGGAAGCTGGGAGGCAATGACCTCTGACATCATCTCTGGAAACTCCACCTTCAGGGCATCCGCCTGGATGAAAGTGCTCAGACAGAACAGGTTGACCTTTTTGACTATCTGTCAAAGGAGAAATATGACATGTTAGTGTTGGCGCTCATCAAGCACACATGGACACTCATTCACTCCTCTGTGAGCCTACATCGTGAATGGCGTCCATCAGTTTGGTGAGGTGATAGAAACGCTGGGAGCTGGCCACCACACTCTTCTCCTTCATGTGGATAGCCCTGGAAAGCTCTCGTATGTAGTTTTGCCTCATCTCCTCAAACGCCGCCTGACTTTTGAGTCCTTCAAGTGGCACTGAAAGCAGATGGGACAAATTAAAAACAAAATCACCTCCCAACATCACGCATGTTCAGACGTAGCCAGTGCTTAATCTGAGCCAGATCTTGCTGGAACTGGATCTGGGAACTTTTATTTTGGCAGGGTGCATTCCGGTAACTGTTTGCTTGGATCCAGTAACTCTGAGGCTTACTAATAATAAAGTTACAAACAAATATTACTGCCTTGAACGAACAAAACTTTTATTGGATATGCAAACAAAATAATTACATAAACACTAATTTTAAACACAACAGCCACTTACGGTCTACCTCTTCAAGTAGCATTTCCACTTCCACCCTTAAAAAAAAAAATCTCCACCCCTGAAAGAGTGGTGGGGGTGAGTGCCGGACTAACCAGGCAGTCGTATGCAAGCAGGAGCCCGCAGGCAACCGCCATAAACAGACAGAGGAGGCGAGCTTAGAACTGTCAAGTAAGGTGGTGGAAGGAGGCGTAGGATGCTTGACAGAAGCACAATGTTTACAAATGTAGGTAAACATAGCTGTTTAACAACAACCTGTTAAAATACACCAAAATGCAGGAAATCGCATCTACTTTATTCAGAATTTTCTGGGTGAGGACCCCCCAGAACACTCTGCCACCGGCCTGACTGCTATTTGCGTTCTGGCATCGATCAGTTTACAAATCAAGCCCTGGATGTAGCCACATATTATTCTGTTAAGAAAAATAAAAAAAACATTTTGGCACTTATGTAACTCTTTTTGTCAACAACTACTTAAAAGGCACATGCTACTATTTAAAACTTTTTTTTTTTAATGTTTTTCAGCTCATGCAGAAAAATAACTTGATAGGAGTTGCTACATGAATCTTTTCAAGGTCTACTCTTGCTCCACACTCCTTTTGTGATCGTTGATCCTCAAAGGTTCACCTTTCAGTTTGCAACACTGTACCACGACTGGTTAAGAGTAATACAATCAAATGTACGCAAATGGGTGACTTTTACCTGTGTTGAGTAGTATTATGGCTTTCATACAAAGAAACTCCTCACGGGTCACTTGCAGATTTGCAAACTCCTGGGGGATAAACTGTATGGCCAGACAGAGGTCATATATGGGAGATCTTCTCATTTGTTCCCTGATGGATGAAACATGGAAGTCTTGTGTTAATGAACACAAAATAATCTATTTTATTTAATATTACAAAAAGTTGTACTTACTGACTGAGAATCAGATCAGGTGCGAAGTATAAATATTCACTTGTGACATTCTGAAACGAGCGCCAGCCAAGAGAGAACACCATCAAGTTCATCCAGGAGTACTGGATCAGGGTCATCTGATCGTTGATGTGAAGATTACGAAACCCTATGAAAAGAAGCATAACCCCGTGTTAGTGAGAGTACAGTATTTTAAAGCATTGATTTTTGCCATTTTCTTTCTTTTGTACTTGATCAGTGCAACCTTTGTTGTAACACTTTGGTTTTTCTGTCATAATTTTCCTGCCACACTTTTAGATTAGGGTTTTGAACATCTGTCCTGTGACTAACAGGAGTTACAAAGTACTTAAGGCTGTGACATTAGGTGAGGCCTCGCGGTGGATCCCCATAGCAACAAATGTGGTAAACCTGAGATGCATGGGGTTGTTACCTGGCAGGGACTTGGACCACTTTACAATCCACAACAGCTGTTTCTCACACAGCCTGTTGAGACTATTCAGCAGAAGATGGGGAACGTCGGGCTGGGAGGTGCTGTAGCCAGAGTACACAATCTCCGGTTCGATGTTTTCTAGAATGTTAATTATTTGCTGGGAGAGCTGCATCTCATGGATGCCTGGTACACAAGCCATGGAGGTCAAGGCCTGACTGTCACTGGACATGGCCAAATGGGACTGGAACATCAGGGACGGGGCCAGCCCGAAGGCCTTCAAGGCTCCAAAGCGCTTCAGCTTCCTTCCTGTGACACACACACAAAAAAATGTTTTAGACCAAAGGAGGAGGCGTTCCACTTGACTGACGTTTAGGAGCCTTGGGTGCAAACCAGTCTTGTTTTATAGTTTTTAATCAAAGCTTTTCAAACATTTTCTGGGATGTGAAGAATGATTTGTTTGTGTTACTTGGTTCTGTGCAACTAATCAGAAAATTACCACTGTAGCTTTGTTCTTACAAATAATAATGATAATAAATAAATAAATTAATTAATTAAATAAATAAAAAATAGTACCTCCTAGCATCATTCCTGCTTGGTAGCATTTTCGGAGGCGACATGCGGGGCAATTTTTTCTCCGAATTTTGTCCACAATGCAGTCGTTTCGCCCGGCGCAGAGATAGCTGTGATGGCCTGTGGAGCGAATGGATACAGACAATGCAAAATATTTTTAACTGCACTTGATTTTTCAAACGCGTCGGGAACAGGAGAGGAAAATGACAGGCAGAAAAGGGTGGAGGGGCTCCCAGCTATTAGCATGGCTACTCCACGCTACACTAAGGCAGCATTCTAAAAGACCTAAAGAGAGAAATTAGATGGAGGCAAGGCTGTGAGGACAGAGTGACATGGCCGTGGTGAGACATAGTGGCTCTTGCTATATCTCACACTGCAAGATAACGACAACAACAACACACACACACACACAAAAAAGTCCAAGATGAGGAACACAGTGTGCACTGTTCAATGCGATACTGTTACTAATAAACTTTAACAACTACCATAGAAGGTCAAGAGTGTTTTGTGCTAATATTCTTCATTGAAGTGGTTTGTTTGGAGCAGTTCCCACAGATTAACATAAAAACACATGTTGGTAACAGAGAAATAAACATTTATTAAACTTCTCGGATAATGTTTATAGAAAGTCGTAGAAAAAGGAGGTAACTGAAACTTGCACACTGTACAGTTGAGTGTTAAAGTGCATGAAAGGTACCAGAGTGGACTGTAATGATGGAGCCTTTGAAAAGCATAGATTTAAAAGCTGTTCTCCACTGTACAGTATTTGATTTTTTTTTTTTCCTTAAAGTACCAGAGTCTGAACTTTATGTCTGAATCTGAACTTCCAAGTTAGCTGCTTAAAAAGAGTATAGAGTTGCTAAAAGAAACTCAGCTTTCCGTCCATCTGCTGTCTCATTTAAAGGAGTACAGTAGTCCCACATTTATTGCAAGGATTTGGGACCACGCCCCCCACCCCACCCCACCGCGATAAGTGAAAAACCGCAAAGTAGAAATACAGTAGCCCAAGTTCAAGTAAACTTTGGCATTACCATCTCATGTGGTACATGAGATGGAATGTAATTATGTGCACAAGTAGTATAGTAGTGGTTTATTTTAGTATTTACTGTGGTAGTAAGTAGTAGTTTATTTTATTACAAATTTATATGCAGGTATACAGTCCCTGTGATGGACTTGCGACCTGTTTAGGTGCACCCCGCCTCTCGCACATTGATGGCTGAACATGGGCACCAGTGACCCCCCGTGACCTGAAAATGAAGACGTGGGTAAAGATAATTTTGGTGGATGGATGGATGGATGGATATACAGGTAGCCTATATATTAAAGCAGTTAAAAGCATTTCCACACTATTGTAATGTCCCTAACAATTTTCTGAACTCTAAATGCTCTAAAAGAGCACAGCATGTCATGACCTCAGCTCTCTGCAGCTGTGGCTGCACTCACGCAGTGACATGTTGAATGAGGAGATGAAAAAAGGCAACAGACCGAGAAGTGATTTAAAGATGAAAATGTACCAGTGGGACAGTCTGCGTGAAATTAATGATGACCAGTTAACCAGTGAATTCAGGGTGCAGTGATGGGTATGGTAATTACAGTCAGGTATGAATCTTAGTGCACGATGATAGGCAGCATCCAACATATGCAGAGTGCTTGTGGGGATGTTCATATGAATAGCGTCACTGTAGTCCATGGAGGGAAGGAAAGTCACAGTCACAAGGTGTTTCCTAGCATTCAGAGTTAGACAGGATCTGTTTCTGAAAAAGAAATCCAGTTTAACTTTCAATTTCTTTACGAAGTTTTCCACATGGAGCTTCAAAGAGAGATGTGAATAGACCAAGATACCCAAATATTAGTAGGAATAAACTCAATAGGGACACCATTCAAGGGTAAAATCAAAAAGGACTGCTGGGACTGACTTCATGTTTGAAAGCAGTATCCCTTTGGCTTTGTTGGCGTTTAGGACAAGCTTGAGACTGTAAAAATCTGACTGGATGATGTCGAGAGCAGATTGCAAAAGCTGGAAAACCTTAGCAACTGTTTTAGTTCGACAGTAAACAACTGCATCATCTGCATAGAAATGTAAGGATGCATCAGGGATGCTCTGACCAACATTACCTACCGGTATATACTTTGTAGATTGTAAAAAAGGTGGGTCCCAAGACTGAGCCTTGTGGTACACCATTGTTGACAGTTAAATAACTGGAGGAAGTACCACTATGTTGAAAACATTGCCTCTGATTTAGCATCTGATTTGAATGTACCTCTTTACCCTATTGAAATGTAAGGCACTGCACAATTGTTTAAGGTTTACTGTATTTTAAATGTCACCAATAATCTTGAAACATGAAAGTTTATGTGGGCTCGTAACTCCATCCCTTGGCAAAAGGCATGGAATCATTTCATTTACCAACATGTTGTATTATTAATTATCTAAACAAGTAATTTGAAGAAAAAAGGAAAGTAGAAATTAAAATAATGAAAGGGAAGAAGAAGAACTGGTAGCAAGATAGTTTAAAAACAAAGATATGCATAAATAAACGAGGCTAAGAATAATAACTGTAAATCTTATCAGCTGTTTTTAAGATCTAGGTCAGTTAGAAGAAGAAAGACGAGCTGATTGCACCTTTTTCAGATGCTGCTTCTGCTTTATAGAATAATTTACCTTCTCGTATAAGACCAGCTCAGAGTTCAGAAACGTTTAAGGCGCTATTAAAGACCCATTTCTGCTCACTGGCATTCCACTTGAGTCGAGATCAGCATCTTGATGTACCGGTAAACTGTTTTTGGCTGGGTGTTTTATGGAATGTTTTCATGTTGTTGTTTTTTTTTTTAGTTTACCCTCCTTAGTCTTAGTATCGCCATTTTGAGATTAGATGTTTTTGTATAGCTTTTGCTGTTCAGCACTTTAGTGCAGCTTTTGCGGTACGAATAAAATTGGCATATAACCTTGTACTGTTAAAATTACATGACAGTCCTGAAAAAATAATGTACAGGTAGTCCCCGACTTACGAACGGGTTCCGGACCTAAGAACGGTTCGTAACTCGATTCTGCCGTAAGTCGGA
>JARVGV010001299.1:34455092-34466020 GCA_031762435.1 Hypsolebias longignatus | reverse complement strand
CAGCTGTGTGGCATCAGAGACACATCTAAAAGCTGCAGGACTCCGGCCCTCGAGGCCTGGAGTCTGACACCCCTGACCTATATGTATACCGTATATATATTATGGGGCTCCTAAAACATATTGTTTCTGTGTAGATGCAACGGTAACAGCATTCACACAAAACATTCCCATGTGGACGGCCATTAAAGGGACCACATTAGACAACTCTGCACGTCATGTCATTAAATCTGTGTAAGATAAAGAAAGAAAAAAATAAAAACTCAAGCTAGCAGTTCATTTACTGTTTTCACGAAGCACTAAAAATATTCAAGCATGCAGCTCAGAGAATCTGTGGTGTTCCACATTCACATTCCTTTGCCATCTGTATGTTTAACATCATCCCGATGAGGCTACAAAATGTGGTTATTGTCATTAACTACACAAATTGCATTAATTCTGGTCCTTAATACGCAACACACAACAATGTATTTGAAAACTAACCATGTAAAACTAAAGAACCCCTGACTTTAATGTCTACAGAGTTATGAGAGAACATGCCATCTGGACACAACTCTTACCTGTGGCTGTTGAGACAGTCTGAACGGCAGCCCCGCAGAAACAGACTTGGGCTGCAGACAAAGACCCCCAGATGTTGACATCTGTTGGTTCTGGAAATGGAGAGCCGAATGCGTCTGATTCTGGCCCGGCGATGGCGACTGCTGCCGCTCCGTCTTGGTCACTGTGTTTGTCATGACGGACATAGGCTGAGTGGTAGAATGGGGTGCCTTGGGGCTGAAGTGTAATGTGGGCTTGGTGCCAAGACCCTTTAAGTCCAACTGATGGGAATCATTGTGGTCGTTTGACTTAAAGAGGCAGTTGCTGAGGCCTTTATTATGAGACCCAATCCTGTTCTGGGTTAGCGGAGGTGGACTGGAGATCTTTACTTTGGGAAATGTGCTGGCTGCAGGAGCCCAACTGGTTATTCCCACATGTGGAGTTTGTTGGTGGTGATGGAGAAGGGAACCCGGCTGCTGCTGGTTCGCTGCCATCTGCTTCAGCTGCTGTGCGTGCGATATTTCTGGCCAGCAAGGCATGGCTCTGCTGTGTCCAGCCTGAGAACTAGCTTTCTGCGATGTGTTGGTGGAAGGGGCGCTGGTCAGTGTAAAAGAGGGACCCGCTGAGGCTGGTCGAAGCTGCGGTGAGCCATCGTGAGTCTGCCCAAAATCTGGCGAGTGCTCCGTTTTGATCATCTTAGCCACCGGGGTGCACAGATTGGCAGCTGCTCCTGCCGAGCTTGGTCGACATAGATCCAAACCAAAGGTGTCATCCTGCTTCAGCATCTTCTCCAGCTCCAGATCACTGAGAGGGGGCACTGTCTTTGTCAGTTCGTCAAACAGATCCTGGAGCTCCGGATCAATCTGACCCCCGCCTTCGTCTTTGATGTCAAAAATCATCTCGGTGCTTGAATGGCCGCAAGACTGGATCTCCATAGGCTCCTTTTTCATTTCTTTCAGCGTCATGTTGAACATGTCTGACCCCAGTACATGAGGCATTACGTAAGGCTTCCTCTGCATGCCAGCGTTTGAGGTCCCTTGTTGAGAACTGGTAAAGCTGTGGTTGTAGTTACCAGGATCCACTCCTCCGTCCACACACACACGCTTGAAGTCCGAACCACAGGCGAGGCCATTCTGCTTCGGTACGTGTCCTGGTGCACTTCCATCAAACTTCCTTCGCAGAGATCCTTGAAGCTGCAAAATAACACACACAGGATTTACACACTGAGCGTACAAAGTCATCAATTAATAAACTTAACTTCTGTTTATTGTGTGAATGTTTCACTCTGTTGTGATCCATTTTTATTCTGTATGTTTTTCGGCATCTTTCTCATTCCACCATTTCAGTGCCATTTCAGCAAAGTATGCATCAAAACATTCAGCTCTTCCATGAGAAGGGTGCTGTGACTTTCGGTATTGGTTCAACTTTAGCTTTTTGAAATATTTTGCCTTTTCTGTCACTTTTTTTCCTCTTAGAAAATGAATTGAGCTCATTTTACATCCTTCAAATCTTTAGCTCTGTTTACAACCATTTACTGCTCCTTTCGTAATTTGTTCTGCTTCAGCTTCTTTCAGCTTCCTTGTTCAATTTTTTTTTTTTTTAATTCAGGTACTTACAGCCACTTTCAGCTGTTTTGTTGTCCTTTCAGATTTGTTTTGCTAACTATACAATTTTTGTGCTTCTTCTAACTTCTTTCTGCTAATTTCAACTTATTATGCTCCTTTCAGCTTATTTATGTGTTTCACCTTTTTCTGCTATTGCAGCTACTGTTTAGCTGTTCTTTTTCAAATTTTAGCTTTTTCAGCCAATCCCATGTTTTGCACTAATTTCAGCATTTTTTCAGTCTAATTCAGTAAAAGTGTGCTCTGTCCACTTTCTTCTGATAATTTAAGTTTCTTTCTGCGTTTTTAGCTACTATTCAACAGGTTTGTGTGTGTGTGCTCATTTCAGCCTTTTTCAGATAATATCCAGTTATTTGTGCTCATTTCTGCTCCTTTAAGCCTAATTGGGCAGACGTGTTCTTTCTGCTTTCTTCTGGTGAGTTAAGCTTGTTCTAACTTTTCAGCTACCTTTTTTTATTTTTTTATTTTTTTTTTATTATTATTATTTTTTTTAGCATTTATTTAGCTTATTTCAGCTGTTTTCAGATAAACTCATTTTTTTTGGTGTAATTTCTGCTACTTTCAGCCTAATTAAAATATCTCTGCTAATTTCAGTTTGTTTATGCTCCTTTCAGCATATTTCTACTAGTTTCAGAACACGGAAATTTGAAAACTGACCAGTTTGTGAAATTTCGAAGAGACTTCAATGAAATGGCTTTATTACATTTATCTATTCTGGCCTCCTATTCAGTTTGTATTCATTCAGAGTGCAAGCAAAACTTTACAAATGTATTTAAACTCTCGGAATTCAGTAATGAGGCCGTGAAAACGTGATTTGATAGAATGTAGTCTGAGCGCAGTGGATGGGATGAGACGATCGTTAAGAATCTGATACAGTCGACGAACCACAGAAGGAAGAATAGGTTCTTTGTCTGTTTCTCTAATTTGCATACATTATGTGTTCCTCCATTGTGCTTCGTTAGATAGCCAAGTTCCTCCTTTGTGGCTGAGATTCTACTTAACATGCTGCTGGAGATGTCTGATTTCCTTTTGTCCTATGTTCATGTCTTCATTTACGTATGAACGTGGCGATGACTCACACCTCTTCTATGAGACGCCTCAAAACTAAAAATTAATGAGTGCGCTTTCCAGCTTACAAAAACAATAAAACCCTTTTTTTTTTCTTTTTTTTTTTTTTAGAGCCTGTGAGTTGTTAACAAGAACCTATTGAGAAACAAATAATTTATCTGGAGGCAATCTCACACTGTTGCATACACAAAAAATGGCTTATCTCAACACGTTTTAATGTGGAGCCTGTATGGAAACAAAATGGATCTGAGTAGAGCAGGCTGAATGCAGGCGAGCAGAATCAGTGTGTTGTCTGTTTCACTGTGGGAACAAATTTGAGTCATTTCCACCTGCTGGCAAATATTACATTAAGCTGACTCATAGCTCGAGGATTGGAATGAAACCTGCACTTCCCTACATTTCGCCTCACTTTAAGACTGTATTACCTTTGCAGCTATTACCTACGTTGTAGTTCAGAGGTAAATGAAATCATTTTATTAACTGTTCAAATCTGTTTGCAGCTCTTTTATTAAAGCTAGCGTGAGCACGTTGCTCAGAATGATGATGAAAACAATGCTAACGTTGTATTGCTGAATACTGTTTCTATATGCACCATTAGTGCATTTTCAGAGTGATTACACAAGCAGAAATCCTGTTACCGTACTTTTGGCGCAGCTGAAAAATTAAAGATGTGCTTTGGCTCGGTTTTATTGTTCACTCTGAAGATGGAGTAAAAAAAACAAACAAAAAAACACCTTAGAGCCAGTTTCAAATCTGTTGCACAGATTAAACTGCCAGCTGTGAACATAATCCAATTAGAGAAATTGCATTTGTGAATGTTTACGCCACAAGAACTTGCTGAAAAACAGCAGGAATGAGCTAAAAAAAAAAAGTTTTTGGACGAACAAGCCTAAATTAGTAGGAAAAAAGCAAAAATAATACATATTTGCTGAATTAGGTTTAAATAAGCACATTTGAGCATAATTAGAAAATTAGCTAAATGAAGCTGAAATTAGTAAAATATTAGCTGAAAAGCAGCTGAAAAGGCAGAAAGAAGCTTAAATTGCCAGAGGGAATTGAAAAGAGCTGAAATGAGAAAATAAAAGTAAAAATAGCTAAACATCTAAATAATTTGTATAAAACAGCTATATAGTAGCTGAAATAGCAGAAAAAGCTGAAACCAGCAGAAAACGGCTGAAAGGAAAATAACAAGCTGAAATTAGCATAAAAAATGAATTAGGCTGAAAGTAGCAGAAATTACCACAAAAAACTTGAGCTTATATTAACACAGCTTAAACTAGCTAAAAAATGCTAAAGTTAGTTGGAAATGTAGAAAAGGCTTGAAGTATCAGACATCGCAGAATAAAACACATTTACCCAATTAGGCAGAAATAAGCATAAATTAGCACATAAAAAGTAAAAATTATTTGAAAAAATAAAAAGATTAAATTAGCAAAGAACAGCCAAACAGTAGCTAAAAAGGCAGAAAGAAGCTGAAATGAACATAAGGCAGTGGAGAGTACATTTTTGCTGAATTAGCCTGAAAAAAGTTGAAATTAGTGCAAAAAAATGTGAAATCAGCTGAAACAGTGGCAAAAGCTGAAACATGCACAAATAAGCTGAACGAAGCATAACAAGTTGACATTAGCCAAAATAAGTTAGAAACATCACAAAAATGTTGTAGCTAGCCAAAAAAAATCTTAAAGGAGCACAAAACAGCTGAAAAAAAAAAGCTGATAGTAGCTGAAAATTTGTTTGAATTTGCACAAGAAAGCTGAAAGAAGCTGAACCAGAACGAAGCGGTAGGTTTCCAGGTTGTGCTTGGAAGGACAGCTGGTGAAAAACAACTGCCAAATTATTTTTGTGCAAGTTTGCTTGCTGTGGCGACCCCGACAAGAAGGGAGCAGCTGAAAATCAGCAGCAATCTTTGGACAGTGCTTTGTTGTTCAGGCAGAACTATTTTCATCAACATTATAATAAAAATAATAATGAGGTGAATTTATAGTAAACGATTTATAGTTTTATATTTGTCGGTACGGCTTTCCTCTGGCCCCTCCCTGCCCTTCTGTGTGCAAAGAGAAATGCCTGAGGCAGTAAAAGAACCCAGACCACAGAACGGAGCAGCACCAACAACAAACATGACGCTGATTAAATCAGACACAGTTCGAAAACGAGGAGTTTATGTGGAAGTGGGCTGCAAAGCATCTTGAAGAGAAAGCGGCCAAGGTATGCAGGCTCTAATTTGAAACAGCTGATTGATCACCTGATCCGAGTGGATTTTGACAGCGACCCTCCTGAATAAGTCTTAAGTTTTAGATGTACCGGTATTTGCTGGAACTTTTTGAGCTCCCCTAAATTTTATACGAATATCAAATCACAACTAATGTGGAGGCAAATTACAACCCTGCCAGGAACCCTTAAAATATGTCTTGCATGTAATGTCTTAGCAAGAAAATGGAAAATATACAGAAGTAGTTTCAATACTTATTCAATAAAAAATAAACAGAAAAAGAACAACACTGCAATGTTTTGAGTAATCTCATAATTTGTTAGCACTTGCTACATGTGGTGGGAATCAGCTACTACCAGTAGCATACTAAATCTTAGCACAGGTTCTGGTGGTTTTGGCTAAAGTCCATTAGCTGTGACGGCCATCTTGTTTGGGTTGATTCCAAAAGTGAATTAGTTGCAATTGTATGTATGATTACTTTCGAAGAGTTTCATTAAAATCCACCCAGTGTTTCACAAAATATTTTTGCTAACAGACAAACAGTAATGACACCAACTGGTAGTTACATATCCAACAAAGTTAAGTCAGGTCCTCTGGACATGTTCTTTCTGTTGAAACGTTTCATTTTTCATCCAAAAGACGTTGCCAGTCCAAGGAGCTGCAACAAACTCAGTCTTATAAGTAGCACCTACACAGAGTGGGTCAACCAGTTTGATGGTAATAAGATGGTTTCTGGAGTCCGCCCTCTCCCCCACGTCTCATGTGAGGCATTCATGACCAAAGAGGTTCAAGACATCCTGATTCATGCTCAATAACCCAGGTTAAAAAAAAAAAAATCCAGCTCTTGGACTGAAGACGAAACGTTTCAAAAAAGAAACCGTCCAGAGGACCTGACTGAACTTTGTTGGATTGTTCTACCTGGATTATTGCGCATGAACCAGGATGGTAATGACATGGTTTTAAACAAATATGTGCTTTTTGTACCTGTGTACCTTTGTGTATCCAAGTGTGCCTGGAGTACATACTGCCAAGCCACTACTACACTAAACCTTTAGGTCAAAATCTTTAATAAGTTGGCAATTTTTGTGTTTTCTAGGGTCAATTGACTGAGGTGGCCAACCTGAACCGTGTTCAATTCAATTAGCTGCAAATATGTACAGTATGTACATATTATGTACATACATATGTACAATTATGTACAGTATGTACATTATACAATACCTTATTTACATGAACACCCCTACAAGCACCCTGCAGATGTTGGACGCTGTCTATCACGGTGCACAAAGATTCATAACTGGCTGCGATTATCGTACCCATCACTGCACCCTGTATTCACTGGTTAACTGGTCATCATTAACTTCACGTAGACTCATGCTGGTGAAGATCCTCAGTCATCCAGGACATGATACATTAAAAAAAAACTTTCAATACAGAAACAACTGGACTTTATTTGTAACAGAAGACGTTTCGCTCTCCATCCGAGGAGCTTTCTCAAGTCAAAGAGCGGTGAGTGTGGGGTTCAGGTTATAAAGGTTGAGAAAGCTCCTGTTTGTCTTCTGTTACAAAAAAAGTCCAGTTGTTTTTGTATTGAAAGTTTTTTTTTTAATTCACTTAGACTCTCCCACTAGTACATTTTCATCTTTAAATCACTTCTTGGTCTGCTGCCTTCATACGTCTCCTCCTACATGTCTCTGCGTGAGTGCAGCTACAGCGTGCACTCTCAGGATATTATTACATGCAGTGTTCTCTCAGTGAGGACTGAACTAGGCAAAAGGTCCTTCTCCTACTCCGCTCATGTTTCCTGGAATATCTTACAAAAAGATCTGAAGATCTCAACCTTAACCTCCCTAAGTGGCTTTAAACATCTGTTAATTTCCTGGGGAAAAAACAATACTGTACAGCCATGTTCCTATTTGTAGTTTGTTATATTGCTTTATAATGTAGCTGATTTATTTTTTTATTTTATTTTTTTAGTTGTTTTTTTTACCAATACCATTTTCTTTCATTTTTTTCAGTGACACTAACCTGTATAAGTAAAGGTTGATTTTATTTTAGTGGATAAATTTGTAAGTCTGGAAAATTAAAAAAAAAATTAGAATTTTCGATTAATTTATACTCTGAAAAGGGCTTCCTATGCTGTTTTTTTTTAAATATATATATCTGGCAACCCCTCAGTTGTAAACATTTAAATTACATAAAAGTAAACTACAGAAAGGTTGTTCAAAACCACTCTTCCTTCAGAATGCTGTTGGTTTCGTGATGGTGCAGCTTACAGTCTTCTTACAACTTCAGTGCTTCATTAGAGAACATTATCTGTGTACTTTTACTAAAGTCATGTATACAATACAGGCAGTCCTCGAGTTACGCCCCCCCGACTTACGGCATTTCGGACTTACGGCGCCGCCCCCAGTGACGTCATCACACCTCCCATTGACTTTTTTATGGAGTATTTTATGTTTTTTTTTTTTTTAGGGTACTGTGTTAGCTAACTGCTTGGAAATACAGCAAAACGGCGTTCTAAGTATGCTGGTGTTGTGTTACATTGAAAAAAACTAGTTTAAAACGTCGTTTACCGTTCTTTTTCCGACTTACGGCAAAAATCCGGAGTTACGACCGCCACATGGGTTGCGCTCCGACTTACAGCAAAACCGAGTTACGAACGGGGCGTAGGAACGGAACTTGCTCGTAAGTCTGGGACTACCTGTATACTTTTACTAAGGTTGTTTAAACAGTGCACTTCTCTTTATGTGAAAACCTATGAGAAGTGACCTGTCTGCAGGAAAAAGCTCTCTAATGTGTAGTATTGTGGGGTATTTTGGTAACCTGTAGAATAAATTTCAGTGAAACTATTTTTTCTGCTTTCATCCCTGCCATGCTGTGGGTGCCTCTCTTGCAAAGTCTGATGACAAGGAAGAGGATGAGGAGGAGAACAAAGACGTTCAAGAAGCTCCTGAAAGAGTCGACCACTCAATAGCTTAGAAATTCCAAGCAGTCCACAAGATGGCCGACTGAAAACATTTATACATAGTAAACATTTATATAATGCAATATACTGTACTTATTAAATTAAACATTTAAGGGTTTTTTTGCCTTAAAGGTTGCAGACTAGCAAAAATTTTGGCGAACAACCAGATTCTGTCAAATGCTGTCGGTTGAACAACTTGAAAAACTTCCTTATATCTATCCCTGCAAAAGATAATTCTTGTTCATTCAATATTTTCAGAGTACTGTATAGACAAAGATGTGTATGAGGGCTTTAAACATTGCTTTTTCAGTATTTTTTTTTATTTATTTTACAGAAGACATTTCAGAAAATTGACATTTCTCATTTTTTATTACTAACATAATTCTGAATTTAGAGCAGAACAAATTTAAATATTGAGATAAAAGTTGTTGTAGTTTTGTTATGTTGACACAGTTTCTAAAACAGTCTATGACAAACTCAGTTCAGTGTGTAGGCAGGTGAACTATAAGCTAATCAGAAATAAAAACAAACCTAATTCCAATGTGGAAAGTTACAGGAAAGGGCAAGATCATGCATTGCCCATCGGTCCATTATGGGTGCGGTATGGGTAGGGGTGGGTCAAAACCATAGCCCCTTCCTTCCCTTACTGGGCAGATTATGGAAAGAGCCATAAGCATTATGGAAACTGAACATGCATTGTATTATCTGTTTGACTTCTGCTCATTTTTGGACTGCACATGGAAAATGTCTTTGAATCTCTTTATATGTTTGTAAAATGAGACAATGAATGAGGATTTTTACATTTCTACATTAAAAAAGAGTGATGCATGATGGTCCGTCAAATGTCTATAACCTGGAATGTGAAGCTTATGGGGTGTAGTGGATTAAAATGGTTGTAACACCTATGATATAATATTAGTTTATCACATACCCTACCGCATTTGCCCATTTTTAAAAATATGGGTTATTTTTATTTAAATTATTTTTCTTGTTCAAACTCTAGTAGATGTAATGTGTTTGAGTTTTAACATCTTATAGATTTGAATTTAAAACCAAACATCATAAAATCAGTTTTAAAATTTGTGTCAGCTGTCCAGATTGCTAAAAGTCAGTAAATGCATTGAAAACGGTGAATAAACTGTAATGTGCAGTCCAGCTTAAAATACTATTATATTAGACTTTGTCACTTACTGCACTCAAAAATAGTGAAAAAGAGTTACAACTGAATATGATGACATTTTCAATACATGAGTATTGCATATTCCTTTAATTCTCACTGTTTTTTTATTTTTTATTACAACAAATGCATTGTTTAGGTCAAAAGTCAGTGGAGTTCAGTTTGAGTCCATTACAGGAAAACAGCTAGTAAGAGCAGATAGTAAGTACTTGACGTCAAAGACCATCCCATTTCAAGTTAGTAAAATGTTTCCTGAACAATGCAGAATGGGTGTTGGTATATTGTTACTGGAAATGCCTGCTGATTGACACAGGCCATGATGGGTGTCGTGCTGCAGACTGTTTTGACTGGATTGATGCCAATGACTTGTGTCACTGAAATGTGTGATGTGGAAATATGATCAAGGATGAGTCATCCTCTTAAAAAGAAAACTATGTTCCCTGTATATAAGAGCAAAAGTTTTAAATCATTAAGTTTTGAGGCTAAAAAAAAGAAAAGAAAGCCAAGTGTTCTGTCCAGTTTAGCAGATGGCTATAGGGTTTGTTCTCCTTAAGATCCTATAGTAAAACTTCAAAAGAACCTAATCACAAGTCACATTCTCTTGGACGAAAACACAGAAACAGAGGCGGAAGCATAGGCTTACACTAGGTTCACTGAACACAAGAAGGGAAGTAAAGAAATGCTTTGAATTTTGGCTTGTAAAGGGAAGAGCTCCTGTACAGGCCTCTTGAACTTCCAACTCCACTTCCTTCCTGATGAGTAAAGAAATACTGTCAAGTTTAATAAATTAGTGGTAACATGCATTTTATGCTTCTCTCAGTTGTCTAATTCAGTAAATGTGATTTGTTTCAAGGCAATTCAGTTGTTTTTAAGAGGTGCTAAACAGACCTAAAATGAAAATAGACAGAATGACATATGGATCTTATAGGTCTTTATTATTACTTTATTTTTTTATTTTATAAAATTTGTTAATTTTTTAAAATACAGTACAATACAAAACAATCCCATAAACGATAACATACAAAATATAAAAATGAAAGGTATCAGAAAGAAGAAAAAATCTTATTATATATGCCCCCTTTTTTTTTTCAAACAATTAGTTCAATCAAAATTAATCTTCAGTAACAGAACAAAATGAAAAACTCTGTCCAAGGCCCTATTTACATGGACACGTTGGGGGGAAACGGAGGTTTTGGGTATGTTAATTAGAGGGAAAGATCTGCGATGACACGGGCAAATTTCAGCGTTTTCATACATCCTCATGATTCCCCCTGCCCTCATGAATCTGCTGTAGTTACCATGCCGGGTCATTAGATGGCGCTGAGAATTTTTGTAACTTCACCTAATGCG
>JARVGV010001299.1:34417075-34429161 GCA_031762435.1 Hypsolebias longignatus | reverse complement strand
TAAGACAAAAATAAAATGTCTTTGGGTGAGACATTTTGTGTCTTGGATTCAAATTAATGGAATTATAAGTTCTGTCCTCTCAGAAGGTTTTCTGGGACAGTATGGACATAGAGGTATATCCAGTACACTTACCAGTGCCCACCTGAGAAGTCCTGCATAGCATCATTCTGCACCACATGGCTCCAGACGTCCCTGCTCTTCCTTCGATGCTACAACTTATGCATCTTCAGTCTCTGCACTTGTCACATGAAATAGAGGCCAGAACCAGGGAGCAGTCCAGATGTTCTGCAGGGGTACAGCTTCGACAACCAAGGTTTACTGATAGCTGTTTCTGTGTTGCTTGCAGAGGAGGAGTCTGCTGCCATAGAACTGGCAGCTCAGATGGTCAGGTGGTCACTAAACAATAACTGTTGAATGGGTATGACATGACGAATTGTTGATTGATTGATGAGATGAAGTCTAAACTGGACATGTTTTACTTCAACACCTTCATCGATGTGTTTATCAATGCAGTAAGAAACATAAAATGTACAAATCACCTTTTTGTTCCTTCGTATTTTTAATACTCAGTGTCAAGCTGTTTGAATCACTGTAAATACTGTAAATTGTTATTTATGAAAAATTCATAAATGCCAATTTCTTTAAAACAAAATTACATAATTTGGGGAAAATATCAATAATCCAGTACAGGTAGTCCCCGGTTTATGGCGTCATCAGTTTACGGCGTCATCGGTTTACGGCGTTTCGCGTTTACGGCGCCGCAAAAAAAACATTAAAACGGCCGTTCAAAGTTGTTTTACATTGAAAAAAGGTGTTTAAAAAGACGTGACCGATCGCTGTTTTAGTTTCGGTTTCGTTTTTGGCCGCCATGTGCGTGCGGTTCCGGTTTACGGCTAAATCGGTTTACGGCCGGGTCGTTAGAACGGATCTCCGCCGTAAACCGGGGACTACCTGTACTTACTTCTGTTAGTTTGCTGTTTGTTTCATTTCATTGTCTTACTGGTTTTCTGTGTTATGACTTTTTGACTTCTCTGTTTGGCCTTTTCCTTTGTCCTGACTGTGGCTGATTTATGATGTTCTGGAGCTAATGTTACAGAACCAAGATTTGTGTCCATGGTGTTGTGACTGGACTGGTGTCGGCTCATTGGCCTCCTCACTCCCCTGTCCCTTTCTGTCTGTCCACCCGTTTACTCCCTCTATATGTGGAGGGCAACAGAGGGAAGGTGGCCAATGAGTGACTCGGCTGTTGATCAGCATCCTGAAATGCAAACCCATTTGTCTTCGTTTTCCTCAGTTTTTTCCGCCAGAAGAACCAGGCAGGCAGGGGAGTGGACTCACCTTCAGACAAGGCCACCAGACCTAGCCTCACCTTTAATCCCTCTTCATCCCTCACACTCCACAGCGCTTCCTCGATCGCTTCAATTTAGCTTTCGCTCTCTGTCCCTCTGTGTTGGCGCCAAAGGCAGGGCCAGCCTGTGAGGCCAGCAGGGGTCCTTGTATGTGGAATTGTGTTAATTAGCACAGGAGTCTGGAGACGACAGCAACGTTATCTACCACCACCACCCCCCTCCTTCAAGCCCCCCTTGTTCCTCCTCTTCCGCTCTCCCTCTCTCCGTCTCTCGAGGTTGCTTCCATCACGCTGCTTGCGTCGCCAGATTTGTGAAGGATGTCTCTGCCAGCTGTCTTTTCATGGACGGCTGCCAACCCCTCTCCATATCTTCCGTTTGTTGTCATTTCCTCGTTTATTCCCAGCTCTCGCTTTTTCCTCCACCTTCAGTTGTTCATCGGTTAATAAACTGTGTCTCAAGCCAGTTTCTGTTTTCCAGCCTTGCCTCAGGGCAGGGGCTTTTTTAATGCAAGAAATTTCTGTTTGTGGCGCACCTATGGCACACTGGCACAGTTGTAGCAAGGTCGAGCAGGGCAGAGAGTGCCTTGGTGGACTGTCTCCTCTGCACCACGCCAGCTCTGTAAACTGTGAGCACTGTGTTAAGAGCAAAATACTCTCAATTTCCTTGACACCCCGGTGTCGTTTGCCTTCTTCAGCAGCAAAGGTCAGAAGAGCATGGGCGGACAAAGAATGCTTTATATCCCATCATAACAATGACAGTCCCAGTCAGTTGGTAGCTTCTACATGACCTTCACTTCCCATCAGGACTGGCTGCTTTTCTGTGAGCAAACACTCCTGCCATGATGCCTTGTTCCTTGATTGAGCTCCTTACACTGTGGGGAAATTGTAACAAATTTCATTTATGGGTTTTGGCTATGAGGAGATGGTTAAAGAAGTTGGTAAGTGGTTAGTCGGTGTAAACATACCATTAAGAGCAGCGGTGAAAGAAATGTATCTGTCTGCCTGAGATTTTTTGTGTGTTTATTTTAACATCTGAGTGTGTGAAAGGGAATTCTGTTGTTTGTGCGTCTGTGGTTTCAGTTGCTGAGTGGTCCAGCAGCTGATGTTGTGGGGGTGCTGCTAAGCTCTGCACTTTATTTGACCCTGGCCTCCACTGAGGTGTCATTGAGTGTAAAACAGATCTCTGCCAAGTACAGACATGGAATCCCTTCTCATGTGAAAATGAAACAATTCTCCTGCACCCACCTACACACAGACAACACACGTACGGGGAGTTCTTCTTTCACCTCTGAGAATTCCAGCTACATAAATTACTCTCTTTTGTTTTGTGATTATATCAATTAATCGGCTTTGACTGTGTTTTCTGAAGGGCACGCCGAGCGAGGCTAATTGTGTCTGTAAACGAGACACACGAGAACGTCGTCATTAGTGACCCCCTAACACATCTGAGAAAGGATGGTATTCCTTCAAAATCAATTCTGTTTTTTGTTCTTTTTATGTATAGCTCTAATATTTCCTTTTGCAGTTTGAAAACTCTTTCAAGTATTCTACACATTTTTAATTGAGCTTTTTAGAATGTATATTCACAAAAATCCTTTCATTGATGAAGTGCTTTGATACCCTTGGTAAAGTGAGCTGATTCCACTGTCAGGGGAATTAAGGCTGCTTTTGTACACTGAAGCTCCTCAGAGCCATGCGGTGCTGTGATGGTGCGTTCTCCCAGAGAAACAGAGGAACAAGTACAGAGAGGGTAGGAGGCAGCATCTCTCTCTCTCTGATCTTCCGCCTCGCTCAGAACCTTCTGTCTGGTGCTGGCCCAACATTCTGCGCTGCTCCGTATTAGCACTTACAAATATATACATTTCTCACATGGAGCTTAATGAAAAAAGTCATACCCCTTGCTGAGAGACGCTCACCAGGAGATGGGAAGTGAGAGCAGATTGGAGCTGGGCAGACTTGTGGGAGTGATGCTTGTCATTGCCTCGCTGATAGCAGGGGTGGCAAGTAGAGGGGGTGGGGGCGTGGGGGGTAGTGCACACAATTTGGTGGATAATGAAATGAAGAGTAGGGGATTGGCTGTGTCATCAGGGTTTGTGATGTTCCCCAGACTGACTAATGGAATATGTTTGTTTGCAGCAGCTTGGTATCACAGCAGGCAACATTAAGTCTTAATACTGCCTGAATATGTATCCATCTGACGACTAAACTCATGTATATCTGAAGCAAGCATTAGCTACAGGTTTTACCTGTCAGCATTGTAAATAGGCCTGTCGCAACAAACCATAAATCAATTAATTGCATGGTTAATAAAAATTATCAACCTCGTTTTCATTTATCGGCCTTATCGCTTTTTTATGTCTCTCTCTTTCTACTTGACACTGGATGACAAAAAGCTCAACTCCGGTGCTCTTCACTGACCCCTCCCTTCTTCTTTTCTTTTCTCCCTTCTTCTTTCTTTTAAAATCTGTTTTAACAGTCAAAATCACGTTGTTGGATCGTTAAAAATTTCATTTTTTTTTTCATTTATCCAGGTTAGTCTCATTGAGCCACGAGAACTCATTTTCAAGAGAGACCTGTTAGGGAGCAGATGGTGGGGGTTAAGGGCCTTGCTCAGGGGCCCAGAGTGGGGCGAATGACAGCGGAGGCAGGTGTGGGTGTTTCACCTTTTTCCACTCACATTTTTTGATGTTGTCGGTACCGGGGCTTGAACCGGCGATCTTCCAATCACAGGTATGCGTCCCACATACTCATTCATAAGTGTCCGCAGATTTACCAGACCGATTAACTAGAGATCGGGATGGAAGCCAGAAGTTGAAGGCATAAAGGACAAGTGCCCCCTAGTGGCTGGCTGCAAAATAAATTTAAGTCTCACCCCTCTATGTAAATGAATACAGACATTTTATTAACTAAACTCTGCCATCCACATAATCTCCATAACCTCTTCAACCAGACATGAAACTCCTACAGCAACTTCCCTGACTGTCCATTAAATATCGCATTTCATAGAAAATTCTGTTTGTAACCTTCAAAGCCCTCAAGAACCTTGTCCCTCAGTATCTCACAGAACACCTCCTCATCAAGGAGTGGAAGGCTGCTACTGTTCGCCCACTTTTTAAGGGTAGGAGTCAGACTGATAACTGTTTTAGGCCTATATATATTCTACCTTGTGTGTCAAAGGTTTTAAAAAACTTGGCGAATAAGCAGCTAACATATTATTTGAAGGTTTTTAATATTTTGTCCAGCACCCAATCTGGCTTTTGTTCAAGGCATGGCTGCATTACGGCTGAATTGAAAGTTCTTAATGATATACTGTAGCATCTGCATTCAAACTGTATTGTGCAGCAATACTCATTGATTTAGCAAAAGCTTTTGACTCTGTTGATCATAATGAAACAACTTAACTGTATTAAAATTTTGGGAAAGTCACTAACGTGGTTCTGTAATTAACTTTTGAACAGATCGCTGCAAGTGAAGATTGACCCTCATACTTTACAATTTCTTCCGGTTATGTCAGGTGTACACCAAGGCTCCATTTTTGGTCCACCTCTTTTCTCCATATTTAGAAATGAAATCTCACATTCTGTTAGTGAGGCCTCCATTGGTTTATATGCCGATGACACTATTCTATTTGCTTTCAGTTCTACTCCGGATGAGTTTGTGAAGTCCATTGCATGTAGTTTTCTTGAAATCCAACAGGCTTTTACTGACTTAAATTTGTCCTTAAATGCCAAGAAAACAAATTATGTGGTTCGATCACGGAGGAGGAACCAAACCTAAATTGGTGGACTTCACAACTGTAAACAGTGATATTATAGAAGAGGTAACAGTTTATAAATATTTGGGAATTTGGATTGATGGTGCTCTGTCTTTTTCACATCATGTAAATGTTTTACATTAAGGTTAAATCGAGACTTGGTTATCTATACAGCATACTGTAAAAATTAATCTTCAACGCACCATTGTTGGAAAAAACAAACATTCTACCTCTGTTTGATTATGGAGCCATACTTTACAAACATGCTTGTAGGGGTGTCCTTTGTAAACTAGACACAATTTATCACTCTGCTTTGTTACAAATGCTCCTTATAGAACACATAATTGTCACATCTACTCTCGTTAAATGGTCTCCTTTACACACAAGTCATGAAATTCTATGGTTTACCCTCATTTATAAGGCCTTGCTGGGTTAGTCACCTCCATATTAACTCAGCTACTGGAACTAGCACTGGTTTCGAAGTATAACGCCAAATCCTCTCAGTATTTGTGGTTAACAACTCTAAAGACCAAGTCTGGCTTTGCCTCTGCTGCTCCATCTGACTGGAATCTGCTTCAAAAAAAACTTTGGGTCTGACCTCACTTGTCTCAGTTTCTATGTCTAAAAATTGTTTAAAAAACATTTTTAAAGATACTTGCAAATGTTTTCATGGTTAGTAATGTTGTCGTTTGACTCTGACAATGAACTGTTGTTAATGTAAGTTGTGTTTCCTTGTTAATGACATCTATATTTCATGGTCTTGCCTTACTTCCCTTCCCTTAGCCCTACAAGTGCCAGGCCAGCACTAAGAATAATAATAAGAATTTGTTCTTAGTGTTTATGCCTGGTTAAATAAAGGTGAAATAAAAATTAAAAAAGGGAAAAATCAACACACCCACCCACACTCTTACGCCCTTCTCCTCGATCCAACCACCTGCTAGTCTGACCACTATGGGCTCAAAAGCATTCAGTCACTCAGTTCTCCTCCTCTGGGACTCTCTCCCTTGACATCAAAACTTCTCCCACCCTCTCCACGTTCAAATCCTGCATCAAAACTCACTTCTTTAAGCCAGCATACTCAATCCAGCCTCTTTGTGACACTACCTGTATATATATTTTTGATTATGTATTTGCTACTGTTTGTACTTTTTCACTGTTTGTGGTGGATTTGTGGCCATGAAAATGCTGGCAGAGCCAACAGAGGTTAAAAAAAAAACACTTTACCTGCAGTACCCACACAGACACTTACACTGACAGTTGACGGTTCTTTTTTTTAAATCCATAAAACATTTTGGGTTTTTAGTAGACAGTGAGCTCTTAAGACAGTACCATTCAACAGTTCCCAAGGAGTGTAATGACACTCTACCATCACCTGTCATTGAACAGTTTTGACTAAAATAAATGGCAACTTTAAAGTTATTTTTTGCTCGATCCCACTCAACGTCTGTGACCTGTACCTGTTCATAATGATCCTTCACGTTCCTCTCCATGCATCTTTGAGTCTCCAGTTCAAAAGACAGTACCAAAAATACAACGGACGAGAAGGATCATAAGTACAACCACTAACAGAAGAACAAGCGTGCTATGATGAGCAACCGCATGAGGGTACACGCCACGATCTACACACCAGCATGACTTATTGCTCGGGAAATACAGACACAAAACAAATGGCAACAAAGTCCTGGTGAGAAGTTACTCAAAGAGCTTTCCTTTTGTAAAAAATGGTTGACAAATCAACTATCATCAACACATTATCACCACCTAACAGACTGGAGTGTAAAACTGTATATACTGTATATGAGTTGAACACTTGGATGCACTTTACCCTCAAACAGTATCTATATACAGTATGTGCTCAACATAAAGACTCCAATAGTTATGTGCACAGAGATGAAGAACTGTAATGGCTTGAGATTAATTGCATAGAATGTTCTTCCCCTGGGTTTATTGCAATAAAACGAAAAGGGAAACTGATGATTTAAATCAATTCATACTATTTGAAACAATAGATAAAACAGAAAAGTAGATACATATATGGCGCACATCAGGATAAAGACATACATAAATGGCCCACTTCATACAGTACATGAGAATAAAGTACCCTTTAAAACTCTGGAGAGGTTTAGGTTAAAAAAAACTGATGAGGAGATTTGCTTCAAAGCACAATCCACACAAATAAGGTTGTTTTAAATGACACTGTTTTTTATTTTCTCAAGTAGATTGCTTTTATACTCTATAAAGTCTGATTTTATTTCATGTTCATTTTTAGTACGTTAAGAAATTACCGTATGCTTAACAACGTTCTACACCTCTCCACGTTCATTGCATCAAATATATATATACAACATGCCCAAACGTGTGCAATGAAAGGTCATTGAAATAATCTTGCAAAACATTTAGGCTTGAATTATTGTTTATTGTATTATTGCCAAAACACTTGTAGTCTTTTCTGAGGCAACTGAAGCTTGTTGTCCTTGATAAATACATCCAAACTCAGCCAAGGAGGCTGAACTGGGCATCAACACATCCTACCATTTCTGAGAATCCCTGGCTGGACGGTAAAACTGTGCACACAAATAAAGCAAATACAGTCTGTGAAATGTGTAATGCGTTTGTGCAACAAATGACTTGCTTTTCTTTGGTTTGCCCTTGATATGGGTTTGGACAACCTTCAGGCCTGCTGTAACTGCTGCCACATCCATGGATGAGTCAATCATCACAATCAAAAGAAATGGTGAAAACAAGGCTAAAAGACTGTGCTGACATAATCTTATCATTTTAAGTCCTCGCTGGCACCCAAAGGAGTCATACGATCTAAAGAAGCTGGTCAATCCACAACACTAATAATTCAGCACTGAGACTCCATCCAACACCGAATGGAACTGATTGACCTAAACTTTAAAAATGAACACATTTTTTAATTTTATTTCCCATCACCAAAGACAAAAATGTTATTGTGCTTCTACCTGCATTTGTCTGTATTGTTAGCAAAATACTGCATAAGACAGAAGACATATCACGCTGTAACTTTCAGAAATTAATAATGGTTATACATCAACAATTGAAGAACTTCTGGAGTCCATCTGATTCAAAATGGCTGCAACACCTAAGCAATCTTAGCAAACGCAAACATGGCTCTTTCAGTTTTACAGCCACTGAGCTAAAATCTGGTTTGGTAGTAGCTGAGAGTCATTCTCAACATATAACTCAAGTGGTGCACAATGAGCAGCATCTTTGTGTAAAGCTGTGACATTACCTGTTTCAGTCAGTGCTGTCTGTTAGCAAAATATCTCATCAACTGCTAAGTTGATTTTAATCAAACACAAGCAACAATAAACTTTTGATAATAATAATAATATACATGTTATTTGAAGGTGCTTTCATGGAACTCGAGGACACTGTGCAATAAAATACAATGTAAAAATTTAGTAAAAATAAAACACACACACACATACAAATCCTCCTGTGGCTCGTAAAGAAAGAAGAGGGTACATATAATGGACAGATGAATAGATAAAAAAAAAAAAAAAACATACATAACATAACTGAAATACCGGTAGCGTGACAAGTAGGCCTGTCGCAATAAACAATAAATCAATTAATTGCATGATTGAAAATTATCAACCTCATTTTCATTTATCAACTTTATCGTTTCTTCATGCCTCTCTCTTTCTACTGAAGACACGGCTCCACTCCGGTGTTCTTCACGGACTGCTCCTTTTTTCTTTAAAATCTGTTTTAATCATCCAAAATCACATTTTTGGATCGTTAAAAGCAGCTAAGCTACGAGCTAAGCTACGAGCTAAGCTAACAGGCTGACCTCGAGAAAAAAACCTCTGGCTTGTCAAAACTCCAAAATTCACGGTTGAAACCCATGCATTCGTCTAAAAACTTTTTTTCTGCAAAAAGGAGCTGAAAACTTGTTTATTGATTTTTTTTTTAATTAAAAGCTTTGTGTGACAAATGCTATGCTAAAGAGCTCAAAACGCACCAAGTGTCTGCCATTTTGAGAAAATCAGGAACAAGAGACAGCCCATGTCACATCAAGGGGCCTCTGTCCCATTTTTCTTAAAGAGACACACTACTTGCTCCCTCACTAGCCGTTCTTTGGTTCAGACAGTCTTGTACTGCCATCCAGTGGTCAACAAAATGTACTACACACAAAATTAGCCAACATTTTTTCTTAAATTTGACAACTACTAATTATTGTCAAATTTCAAACAATATTATCGTTTATCGCAATATTTTATGAGACAATTAATCGCCCAGCAAAATGTGTTATCATGACAGGCCTAGTGACAAGGAACCATAATAAAATAATTAACTGATAAATTTGGTGATATGCATTCCTTCAAACAACAACGTTACCTTTAAATATTGCAGCTGACATGTGAATGATCTAAAAGGTGCATTGTTTGTTTCAGACGTCAAAGACTGTCCCTGATATTTTTCACGGTTAGGCAGTGAAAAGTGAATTCATATTAACGAATTTTTCTTTCAAATGAAAGAAGATGAAATGTCAAAAAAAGGCAGAAAACAAACCGTGCACGCATAATTGCTTGCAGTTGTTAAATCTTCATTTGAACAACAGTCCCATCAACACGATGTCATGAATGCAAAACCGTCAGCCGGGAATGTGACATTCACCTATTTCAAATCTACGATATTCCCCCAAGAATGACTTTTGCAAAGAGCAGAACATTGCTGCAATGCAAATGGAGTTGAACTATGACTCCTTACCCCAGAGCGCAGGAAAGTGAGGGAGAGAGGAGAATAAGTGAAAGCTTGTGCCTCTTTTAGCACTCTGCAACTCTGGAGCCTGGGAACTTCAGCAGCTTGGCCTGGCTCTGAGAAATATCCTGAGCTGTAATGTAAACATGCCTGAACTCTGATCTAGCAGGGCCCTCCGCTACTCCTCCCCAGTTGAACCGAGATTTCTGCGCAGTGGCTTTGCTGGTGACGCCGGGAGCCCACTTATTCATTTCCTGAGTGGGGTAATGACCCTGGGGAGGAAAGGCTGTTTAAAGTTTTGTCAGAAAATCAGCTGTGTGGGACACCTACAAAGTAATTCAAGGCTGAAAGTAAAGAATTTCGGCTGAAGATAAACACAGCGTGATACTAACACGGTAATATAATGGACCTGGGCGCTCAGTTCACCAGCGGCAGCTGTGATAATCTGATCTGTTTACAGCTGCCGCTACAACAAGCCCTGAAACCCTAACGTATCTGGTGTCTTGATTTATCAGATAAATGTGAGAACGGTTCCAGATAAACGCACAACTGTCGATGTCGTGGACAAAGGATTCACGAAGAGGAACAGAATGAGATCCGAAAGCCAGCAGGCGTCTGTAAAGCTACGCAGAAACATTTGAAGCTCGGGTCAATGCGAGAGCGTTCTGCTTCTGTTTTATTTTTCCATTTGTCCTCTTCCACTTTTACGTGCAGTGCGCACCTGAACATGCCTGTTCCCACAAGGCTCCAGTTTCAACACTGGGTAGCAAAGCACACATGGAGGGACACTGCAAGATTACCCCTCCACCCCCGGTCCTCTCGTTTTCTTTCCCCAAACATAGTCCTGCCCTCTCCCAACTGAGCAGGAAAAACTTGACAAACCTCAAAGAGCTCTCTCACAGCAGAAGAAATGCCATCAAGCAAGAACAGACCGCTCTACAAGTGCGCGCTATACATATATGCAAGAATGGCCCTTTTAGCTTCACATGTATGTTTCATGCCTAAACTTCAAAATCCAGCACCGCATTTGCATAGATTTGTTAGTTTTTCTAAAAGTCCCCATCAGCGTCAGTGGCACGGACGACTTCTTTAACACGTCAATGTCTGCGTCCTGATTGAAATTTAAGCACAGGACTTGCAACAACTGGGTTGATGATGAAAGCATAAATCAGCAACAAAGGGATACAAAAGGGACTTTCTAATCCAAAACCCCTGGGAGTAGAAGAATTCCAGTGAAATGTTCACTTGCATGGAAACACCGAGCGCCGGGGTAATTTGTATTCAAACCATGGGTCGACTGTCTACACATATTCACAAGAGTCTAAAGCGGAATCTAATTTGCCGTTAAGAGTTTTAACAAGGAAATGCAAACAATTGTTTATCATTTTTAAACTCTTTTTTTTTTTTTTTTTTCAAGCTGTAGCTGTAAGTGGCTTTATGAGATTACAGGAGAGTTTCCAGTGCCGGTCTTGATGACATTCCTCTACATGAATTAAACATAATTCACAGCTTCTTTTTTTTAAATCAGTCCACGTGCCTCTGTGCTAAAACTAAATGTCTCCTGCCAAGCCGATGAGCCCCTTGCTATCTTTCTCACCCCCACTTACTTTAATGCAGTTTTCTGCCCACTTCATGAAAGAACACTGGCATCACATGTTAAAAGTGTGTTTTGTGCGTGTGTCTGTACAGTATGTCAGCTCTGAAAATCTAAATACGTTCGGCACGGGTTGGAGCTCCATTTGAACTGTGTGCAGCCTCCACCTGCTCGATGCACCAGCAGACTGCTCCGGTGTACAAATGATGCTGACCCCGAGTAAACAATGTTTCCTCGCTTCAACCCAATGGCTCTAATGAATGGGTAATTGTCAGACTTCTGGAAAAACAATATTATGAGCTAATGAGTTGACCCATTTTACTAAATCATACGGAAAACAGAAGCATTTAAAACATGACGTGCATTGGGTTTGTATGTCAAGGGATGGAAAGGGTTGTTGGTATAATGTTTAGTTTTTAACAAACATATCTTTTGCGGGGTGGAGCCCATGGTCTTGTAATCTCAAGGTTGCGTCAGGAAGGACATTCGGTGTAAAACAATTGCCCTTGGAGAAGGGAGTAGCTAAAAGAAACTTACTACCCCACCCCCCCATCCCCATGCATTTACCAGGGATATGCAGATTACCGTATTTGCCGGTGTATAAGTCGCAGTTTTTTTACTGATTTTCATGCCCTGCGACTTATAGGGCGAAGCGACAT
>JARVGV010001299.1:34333900-34344656 GCA_031762435.1 Hypsolebias longignatus | reverse complement strand
GCTTGAAAGAGCCGCTGCAGAGGGACTAAAGAGCCGCATGTGGCTCCAGAGCCGCAGGTTGCAGACCCCTGGTCATGTTCAACGCCTCATTTCCATCGGTGAAGGTTGTAATAGATCGTTTTTCTTTCATCTGTTCCCTCTTCGAGTCCCCAGACCTTTCTGTTCCCTCTCCTATTCTTCTTCCCTCTTGTTCCTGTTTTGGCTGCATGTTGGAGCGGCTCTCTCACATTCATTTTGAGATTTTGCTTTTGAAAACTTTAACTCCTCTTTTTTTTTTTTTTTTTTTTGGATGCAAATCGCTTTTGTTTGGATGACTACCGGTACTTCCTCTGGTATTGGATGCTGTGCAGCTGGAAGGATTTCACTGAAGCCTTTTTTACTTTTGGACATTTGTTATGACGCGTAAGCATAACAACAAGGTGTTTTTTTACAACTGGGAGCTGCTGATTAACATCTCAAAGCTCAAATATGACCTCAAATACAGCCCCAAATCCCAAATGAGTTGAAAAGGAGGTGCCATGGATGCATTCCCATCTACTGGCGGTGGTGCTTGAGTGCCTGACCGCCAAAACATTGGAGGTAGCGGGAAACGTGGTTCGTGACAGCGGAAGGACTGAGATCATCCTCCGGCACCTGAAGTTAAGTCAGCAGCGACGAGGAGCTCGGCAGGCTGCTGGGAGACATGCCCATCGCTCGTGGAGGAGTTTTGCCTGGCATTCAAGCAGTCCTGTGACCCAAGAGGACCGAGAGGTCTGTTGGGTCTGGGTGGACGGTTTGGCATCTGCAACCAGTTTCTTCAGATCCACTGTGGAGCAGACTGCTACAAGAGATAGCAAAAGTTCTTTCTATACCACAACAGACTGGAGCAACACCCTCATTACTACGTAAAGGCCTTGATTTATCAAACCATCTCTTGCTCCATCTTACCCTCACTTGTGAATAAAAACAAACAAACAAACAAACAAACAGATACTTGAACTCCTTGGCCTAAGGTCCAGATTTCATATTTGTTAAAAATGAACATGGGCGGTTTAACATGGACAAAGTCCCCTCAAGAGAAAGTGTCAAAATACTTATTTTGAATTTTACAATTTGTGAACAGCCTGATAGTTCATATTATCCTCAGAAAAAAGACATGAGCTTTAAAACTCTTTTGCTGGGAAAAAAAAACAACAAAACAAAAAACATCTTTTCATAAGGCTAAATAGCAAATCATTCCGTATACCCACATCACGTCATCTTCTGACTGCAACGGGGAGTTCTATCCAACAGGTGTGACGATGAATGAGGACCTTGTTGGCAGTGACAGTCCTTTTGCAGTTATTGCTCAAGGGCAATGATCTGCTAAATCTGCTGCACATCATAAAAACAGCTTCTAAAAAGCCCTCGGCAGATATAATAAGCCTCAATTTGCAGCTGAACAGTTCCATTATTAGGAAAAAAAAAAAAAAAAAGAGTAATCTCTCACCATGTCTCCATTTCAGCAGAAGGCTGGTCTTTTTGAGCACGAGCCCACTCTGACAGTTTAACTAACGGAAGGCATTATCTTCTATCAGAACTCTTTGTCTTACTTCCCCTGCCTCTGCTATCACCGCCGGCTCATAAACGAGTGTGTAAGAAAGTCGTGCTGCAAACATCTCCCGTTTATTTTAATATGCCTGCAAGGTAGCTTTAAATGTATATGACAGAAAAAAATAAAAACATTTTAAAAGATATATTAAAAATCAGAAACATTTTCATATTAAGGCCCTAGTTTTCCCTTAAGGAACGCATTTCCACTGAGATCTTTCACATCTGAATTTTCACAAACGGAGTGGTAACTGTTTTGGTAAAACCCTGAAAATAGCATTATGGACAATCCTCAAGCAATATTACATGATATCATAATTGGAGTATGTGTTGTGAGGGACTCTCAGCTACTACCACACCAAATTTAAATTCAATATATTTAAGTTTGACTGAGTTATAGCCATCTTTGTATTGGCTAATGTTGAATAACTCACAATAATTTAAATGGAACAGACTCCAAAGGTTTATCAATTTTAAATGATGTACAACTAACGATTAGTCTGTCAGAGTTTCAAAACAATAATATGGTTGATTAGATATTTTGCTAACAGAAATGCAGAGTTGACTAGAGTTAATGCCAAAGCTTCAATAGGAACTACTGTGTAATGTCTAGTGCTTGACGTTTGTGTTGGGAATGACTCTCAGCTGCTGAGTGGTAGTAGCATTTTTGCTAGCATGTTTATTGAGTCCCGCGCTACAGGCAGGGTGCGCACACACACACACAAAACAAATCAAGATTTTTGCGAAGCAGAATAAAATGTCGAACAAAAAGTGATGAGAGGAAATATTTACACTAGCTAGGTCATCATGAATGTAGACATAAACCAGTGAGTAGTGGATGGGCGTGGTTTACAATGTTTTTTATGATTAAAAAAAAAAGAACTTTTGTATCTGAGCACCTGGAGGAAAAACGGGGCGTCCATCCATTTTCTACACATGGAGTAAAACAAAACATAGTGTATAATCCTGGGAGACGTCACACAGGTGCACAAGGTCACAAGATAATCTTTGCCTCACTCAAGAAAATATTGAATTACAATTTCTGTGCATATGATCCGTTTTAGCTTGAAATCTAAATTTATACACTTGCAGCATTACGCACATTTTATTTTTAGCTGAACTCCTAAACTCTAGTTCCTTCATCATAATGACTCATCAGTGTCTGGAGGGCAGATTTACTAAGAATTTCTGTCTGTCATTTTGGTGCATTTTTTGCAACAAGTTTGTTATTAATAGCTTTAAACTCTAGGTGGTAGACTGTTTCATTACTGCCTGCTGCATGCGAGCTATCACAATATTGCATTAAATTGTGCACGATGAAGATTTGACCAAAACACTTAGTCAAAGTTCATGTTCAATAATCCAGGTAAAAAAATCCAACAAAGTTCAGTCAGATCATCTGGAAGGTTTCTTTTTGTTGTTGTTGTTGTTGAGACGTTTCATCCTTCATTCAAAAGGACTTCATCAGCCCAAGGAGCCACAACAAATTCAGTCCCACAAGTTTTGGCTATGGCTGCCTCAGAGGAGTTGACAGGGGAGAGGGTGGGCCCCAGAAACCATCTTATCACCAACAAACTGGTTGGCCCACTATGTGAGTGTGCTGCTTGTGGGACTCAGTTTGTTGTTGCTTATCGGACGATTAAGTATTTTGGATGAAGGACGAAACTTCTCAACAACAACAAAAAAAAAAAAAAAAAGAAATTGTCCAGATCAATCAGAATCAGCGTTATTGTCATTGCACCGAAGCATAACAAAATTACATTTCAGTACAGCCCATCAGAGTAAAACAAACAGACATGGGGGGGACGGAGGTGTCTGAGGCCGTGGCCCTGTGGGAGGTGCAGCCTTTTTCATTTAGATAGGGAAAAAAGAAACACGGGAGAAGGGGAGGTATAAAAATAACCATATCTCACACTGTGTCCTAGACGGGACACAGTGTGAAAGCTGTAAAAAAAAAAAAAAAAAAAAAAAAACTGACTGAACCTGACTGAAAAATGACCTGCTGAACTTTGTTGGGTCTTAGTCTAAAACTTTGACATGAAAAGGAGTGATTTATATGCAGTCCTTCAAGAAATGCAAGGCCTTTCATAATTGAAATGAGGTGGTTGCATTTGTTATAATCAGCAAATTTACCGGTAGTTAAAAATTGCCTGTCTAGATCAATCTGGGCATAAACGCAAACATAAAAAGAAGAGGGAAAAATGCACCGAATTGCTTCAAACACTGGCCTAGAAAAGATTTTTAAAGATGCTTTGTCAAGATCAATTCAAATTCTAACCTCTAACTGAGGTTTAATGATCAAGAACAAAACATTGTTTTTTTCCCCATCATATTAGCTTTCTTAGTCATTTCTAATTAGTTTTCTTAGTAATTTTTTACCGAAAGTACAGATAAACATTTGTGCTTAAAACTATTTTTTAACAGACTACTGCAACCACAACCACAATGTACTGGGCTGATGCAGTTTCAACTCATACAAACTGTTGTAGCAGGAGGAAATAGTTTGGTGCGAAAACGAAACTCATTTCAGCTACGGTAGGTTTTTTTTAGGACCATTAGGTGTTTTCATTACAAAAAGCATTAAACAGTGGAAATGTCTATTAATCTGACAGCCACACTAATGTTTTCAGGAACAAATTTTGACAGTAAATCTATTTTTAAATGCAAACACTGCTAAATATGACAGCCGTGATTTTTTTTTCTATGAAAATGTGTGTACAGTATTTGTATTTTTCTAAACATTACTTTTCTTATTAGAATAGTTTACCACCTCCACAAACTTAAAACAACACCCCCACAACATCACAGTGTGACACACTTCAAAACCAGTCCAAACAAACAACAAAAGTAACGTCACACCATCATAATCCATTTACAGCAAGTGGTTTTGACACCATCACCTACAAATACACAGTCTCCCACAGACCAGTGCAACAACATCTCACATTCACACGCCAGATTTAAAACAACATTTTTTTAAAAAGTTGCAAGAACATTTTTCAGTATTTTATTAGTAAAGATTTAAATGTGATGGGGCTTTTTTTTTTTTTGTATGATGCTGAGTTAAAGGTGAATAAACTGTTACAACTTTCCTGATTCCTCAATAAGGAAGCAGAATGCATCAATAGCAGAACACGATGAACATACGGCTCAAACGCAGTAACTGAAGTCAGCTGGTGTGATTATTTTTGGTGATGATGGTCATGAAGTGACACTAGTAGCAGCAGTTTAGTGCAGATGCGTGTATAAAGCAGTTTAAACTGTTTTTGTGACTAGATGATTACGGTTGCAATGGTTTATTCAAAGCTTCATTCATTCTAGTTTTGGTGCTATTTTTCCACTTTTTGTTCTGGACATTTTAAATGGCGTGGGATATAAATCGAACAACTTCAGAACTAAGACATAAACAAGAAAATTGGGAATCGTTCTAGAAGAGTATAGAGCAGGTTGTGTCCAATACTGAACCTTGAGAGTCATTATCCTGTGCATTTAACATGTTGCTCCGTTTCAACACTCCTGGTTTGAATGAACGCATGAACCATCACTGGTTTAGTGGCATTAGGCTAATGGGGGATATGGAAAGTGCTCTAAAGAGTCAAAAGACAAAGCCACTGGACAATCCCTCGCCCTACATTTATTCTGATCAACACACAGTGCCTTCATAACAACAACTATATTTAAGGTTTTGTTCAAATAACAGAATGTTGTTCTCATTGCATGACAGAGATAGGGCTGATAGAGCCACAAGCTAATCAGGAGATCAATGAGTTAGGTGGACTACTGGACCTTGACAGAGACTTGGTGATTGAAAAAGTGACAAGAAAATAACCTGCATGGCAAAAAAAAACAACATTTTTTTTAAATTATGCAACACTGATGACTCCATACATTCAGCTTTGTCCAAGATTCTTACTTATATAAAGAGATTCCTGAAGAACACTTGTGCAAGTTCATTTATGATTACATTCAGGCTGACCAAGACAGAGTTTAATCAATGTAATCCTGGAAAAAAATGTTCTGTTCATATCAATAAAATTATAGCTGAAAAAAAAAAAAAAAAAAAGAAACTTTGGTTACTTCATTTGGAAACTGAGGTAACAATGCCAGAATGACAACTGTTTCTTCTTTAGACAACATGGGATGCTGAACACATCTGTGCAATTGCTTAAAGACCATTGCAGACCAATGAGACATTACTTTGAGGATTAAACAAGTGCTAGCAAGCAAATGCACCAATTAGGAAAACTTGGGTGTCTGTTTAAACACTGAATTCAAGAAATAATAGTTTTACAAATGTGCTGGTTATTTGTTGCACATCATTTAGAAAGTACAGTACTATATGCAAGAGCCTAAACTTTCCAAACTTGGAAGTAAAGAAAAATGTGCAGACTCCTGTTAACACACACTCCAGTGATTCCCCTATCGTTATCCAAGGAGGGGGCCCCACCCTGTCAACTGAAACAAGCACCCAACCTACCAAAATGTCCTAAGCTAGCGACACGCGTAATACAGACGCACTATAGATGTAGCGCTCTGCTTCTGTCACACATCTTACAACCCCCCCACCCCAGGTCAACAACTGCCGGCACTAATATAGTGCTAAGCTAGCGCCCAACACAACCATTCGAGACCCCAAAGAGATGAGTGCCCTGCCAAGGCAAGTGACCTGGGGAAACACTACACCCTACATGGGAGTGCATTGTCAATTAAGTCAGTTAAGGGCCGGCAGCAGAAAAGGTGTCCAACTGATGAATGTCTTAAAAAATCTATTTCAGCTGTGTTAATACTCGAGTGGATGCTGTTCAGTGTGTTTTTCTACTAATTTCTTTATAGGACCTGCGTGGGCTGTATCTGTACAAACAATGGCGCATTGGGGGCAAAGTTTAACATTTACCTTTCATTGTTTTTGGCTCAGCACGGTGGCACAACTGGTAGAGCTGCTGCCTCTCAGCAAGAAGGTTGCTGGTTCAAATCCTGGTCTGGGGGGCCTTTCTGGGTGGAGTTTGCATGTTCTCTCTGTGCATACGTGGGTTTCCTCCAGGTACTCCTGTTTCTTCCCACAGACTAAAAACATGCATGTTAGATTGATTGGTAACTCTAAATTGACCCTAGGTGTGAGTGAGAGAGTGAATGATTGTTTGTCTCGTTTGTCTCGATGTGGCCCAGTGATGGACTTGCGACCCGTCCAGGTTGTACCCCGCCCCTCGCACTGTGATTGCTGGACATGGGCACTGTCGACCCCCGTGACCCAAAATGGAAGAAGCGGGTAAAAGATAATGGATGGATGGATGTTTTTGGCTCATTTTTATTATTGGCCCCTGACACAAGAAGCCAATATAGTGTTAAAACACTTTTTATCACCTTTGCAAAAAATAAAAAAAATAAACATTCTCACAGCTGGTCCAAATCACAAGACTGGACTAAGATCTAATTTCCTTCAGAATGGCACTAATTAAAGCTCAGCTGATTATAATCTAAAAAAGCCAAATGCTTTTAAATACTTGTGTCCCAATTTGATTCATCTCCCTGTCATGAGACCTCTGTCACAACACTTCCTGAAGGTAACATCCAAAGGAAGTCTGGTAAATGCTATTGGTGCAATAATTAGGTTTTGGACCAAAAGCACATGAGCTAAGCTTAAATAATTGGTAAAAATAGGACCGGATATACAGTAATGACAACATTTGAAAAAAGGCCACCACTGAATTTTGCAAAGATAAAATAACACAGAAGACAGACACGATCAAGACTGGACAACCAGATGTATGACACAAAATTGAAAATTTATAAAGGCAAAGCTAAATTGCTTTTTCTCTTCTGTGTCAAAAACCAACTGATAAGTCTAAATGGGGATACTAATCAATATTTAAGTACCAGTACATTGCTGGCAACAAGGTGTAAAAAGCAATCAAGAAACCGACAACAATGGCAATAATTGTAAGTTTTCGTCCTTATTTCAACTACAAGGACTCATTTAAGTGAAAACATCTGTCACTAATAACTTCGATACTCCTGGTCACATCAAGTCAATCCAGTTTTCTAGCTTGAAGGCCATCAGTTGACATGGAACAAGCAAAATGTCTGTGTGAATGTTAGGTGTCTGTCAAAGCAGGAACTGGGAGGCGTTGAAAGCTGACCTCTGAGGGCAAGGACTTCCCAAAGCCCCTCTGCAAAACAACAACAGAACCGGCAGCTGATGGTGGGACAGAGGACACTTCTGCTGCTCTGCCTATGTGTCTTCCTCTTTAATACCATCCACAAGGACAAAATAGCAAAACCCTGCAAAACTGTCGGCAGGTAAAAAAAAAAAAAAAAAAAGGAGCAGCAAATATTACCTTGCCGATATGATCTGTCTGGAATGTGGCAGAGCCGTAGCGTATTTGAACAGACATGTTTGTGATCTGAGACAAAACAACTGACATGGGAGAGTTTAGTAAACAGCTGCTCCATCCTGACCTGAGAACAAGAATAATTGTTTACGAAATGACGCATTGTCTGTGTAATTCATGATGTGTACTAGTATGATTCATGCATGCATGCATTCAAGATTCAGATGATTTTTTTAATCATGCATAGGACAACACTGACAGTTGCAAAGAGGTGTATCTAGTTACAAAATGGATGGATGAGGATATATAAATACCGTATTTTCCGGCGTATAAGTCACAGTTTTTTTTACTGATTTTCATGGCCTGCGACTTATACGGCGAAGCGACTTATTTATGGATTTTTCCCCATGTTTTTAGACCAATTTTTGGCTGAGAAATGACCGTTTCCATTCATTCTGACTGGGGAAGAAAAATGTTGCAGTACCACTTTTTGGCCGCTAGGGGCGAAGCACAGTACCACTTTCAGCCGCTATGAGCGCTAAAGGGCCCTGTTTTTATTCTATTTTTATTAAAGCTCATCTGACAATGTTCATTTAAATTAAAAAAATAATAGAAAAAGTAAGGGAAAAAGAAAATAAGGAAGAATTCAGCTCAGCACATGTTTTCAGCAAACAAATATATTTTTTTTAGGTGTTCATCTGGTTACATTTTAAATACACATGCATTTCGGCTCCGTGAGGGTGCATGTGGTACAGATCTGTGGAAGACCTGACTTTATCGTATTTGTTTATTCAGATGAACGGACCATTATATGCAGAAAAGTTCAGCTCTGACACAATTACTATAATTTTCAGCAAACAAATAATAGTTTTTAAGTGTTAATCTCGGGTTGTCAGCGGTGTTGCGTAACTTACGCAACGCGTCAGCGGTGATGCATAATAGGTGCGACTTATACGGAGGTGCGACTTGTTTATGGATTTTTCCAAATTATTGTACAAAATTGGCCCATGCGACTTATACGGCGGTGCGACTTATACGGCGGAAATTACGGTAGTATAAGAGTCAGTAAATAACACTATTTATCTTAGGATTTTATCTATATCTCCTTTTAGGACTTGTGTGAAAATCTGATAATGTTTTAGGTCATATTTATGCAGAAAAACAGAAAATCCTAAAGGGTTCACAAACTTTCAAGCACCACTGTCAAAATAAAAGAGCAAAACCTTTTTTTTTTTTTTTTTAATTATCATTATTTTTTAGGTCTAAATACTGTACACCAGTAAAACATGTATGGTGTTTTAATTCCAAACGGTTTTCAAATTAACTTGGAATTCATTATTTTTTTATATGTTGTTATTAGTTCTGTGGTTGCCCCTAGAAATGTTACATTATGTTGTGATAGGTCACATGGCTTTCATTTTGTTTCCCATTATGGGGGACCAAGATGGGGTAGAGGCATGGTAGCCGAACAAGACCCTAAAATCCCAGGCTCGATCCCCAGCCATTCCCACACCATGGTGCCTCTGAGTGAGACACTCAATCCCCCATTGCTCCCAGGGTGCCCACACAACTGCCCACTGCTCCACCTGGGCACATCCCAGGTGCCAATGGGTCAAAATCAGAGAACCAATTTTGCCATTATATTGGAATATACAATGACGACAACACATAGCACTTTGTATTTATTATTATTATTATTATTATTATTATCATTATTATTCCAAGCCAAAGGATGTGTTTTATGTAGAAACTTAAGCTATTATACCTCATATGCAGTATTCATATTAACATATACATACCTTGACTGTCCAGTTTAAGTGTCCACATGTGTTACGTTGACAGACTCACAACCGTTTTTACTGAGGTATTCAGTGGGGGGTACTGCAGGTGTATGGGAAATCAGGGTCACTTCTAAATACTGTCTGATGATCCCTGTATAACTAAAGCAAGGGCTGTGTTTGCGTTACTAGCACAAAGTTAAACTCGTTTCTGGTACAGGTTGGACTCCACTAGCGCTGGCCCTCATTTCTGATCTTGCTTGTAATGCTCTCTGACAAGATATGAAGCCAAGGAGTCATGGAGAGGAGGGTGTTCACTGGTAGTTTGTGTAACTCGGAGTCTCATCCCTGCTGTTTTTGCAGACGATATGGTTGTATTGGCGTCTTCGAGTCATGTCATTTCGCTAGCACTGGAATGGTTGAGAGTCCGATAAGTGAGAAGCGCTGAGGTTTTTGCTTATATCTGAGTCAATTGATGGGTCTGGGTTTCAGATTAGGATTAAAAAAGGTTTGTAAGCTCAATCATACAGGTAGATAACAACAAAAAAAGGTTAAATCATGTCATGTGGACCAAAATGTTTCCTGGACACCTCCCCCTGGAAGTTGTCCTGGCTCATCTAACTGAGATGAAACCCCAGGGCAGATGTAAAACTAGCTGGAGGAATAGCATATCCTCCATGACCTGGCAACACATACTAAATTTCTATTAGTAATGTTTGTGTTTTATTTGACCTCTGTCACTGTACTTTTGACATAAATTAGCTCACTTGGTGATGATTTGCCTTTAACATTTGAAAGTCTCTGTTAAAATAACCAGGACAGACTTCAACTTATCTTGCAAGAGGTACAACTTTACTATCTAGGTGCTGATGTAGAGTTCCACTTGTCAGCTCATCCAACAAAATTGTTTGTTTTGTTATAAAGAGCAAAAACACATTGAGAATGTTGCACAAGTAAATGTTCCATTCAAAAAAGCTGTTCCACAGGCATGCAGGCTAAAAAGAATTTAGTGTTCAATGTCTGAAAATGTCTCATTCTTGTTGGCTTGACTGAAATATATATATACACACAGTATATATA
>JARVGV010001299.1:34318863-34333800 GCA_031762435.1 Hypsolebias longignatus | reverse complement strand
TGACACAATTTTACTATAATTTTCAGCAAACAAATAATAGTTTTTAAGTGTTAATCTCGGGTTGTCAGCGGTGATGCATAACATACGCGACGCGTCAGCGGTGATGCATAATAGGTGCGACTTATACGGCGGTGCGACTTATACGGTGGAAAATACGGTATACTGAACAAAAATATAAACACTTTTGTTTTTGCTCACATTTTTCATGAGCTGAACGCAAAAGATGAGACTTTTTCTATGTACGCAAAATTCTTTCAAATATTGTTCACAAATTTATACAAATATGTGCTTGTGAGCACTTCTCCTTTGCCAAGATAATCCATCCAGTTCATAGGTGTGGAATATCAAGATAATGACAGGTATGCCTTAGGCTGGCCACAATAAAAGGCCACTCTACAATGTGCAGTTTTATCACAGCACTATGCCAAAGATGAAAGTTTCGTGGGCAAGTACAACTGGTATGCTGCAATATGAGGTGATGGTCGCAGATGAATGGCACAACAAAAGCAATGGGCATCACAATATAATCACAGTATCTCTGTGCATTCAAAATGCCATCAACTACTTTGTAAATGCACCGGTGTTAGTTGTCCATAGCACATGCCTGTTCATACCATAACCCATACCATGAGCCACTAGATTCACAGCTTTGACATAGTAAACAGCTCATCCACACAATGCCATCTGCCCTGTTCAGTGAAAACGAGGATTCAGCCGTGAAGAGAACACCTCTTGAATGTACCATACGCCATTGAATGAGAGCATTTGCCCACTAAAGTCGATTACAATGACTAACTCCAGTTAGGTGGAGACCCCGATGATGACGATGAGCATGTAGATGAGCTTCCTTGAGACAGTTTCTGACAATGTGTGTGAAATATTTTGGTTACGTAAGCTGATTGTTGCAGCAGCTGTCTGGGTGGCTTGTCTCAGATGACCTTGGAGGTGAAGATGTTGGACATAGAAGTCTTGGGCTGGTGTGGTCACATGTCTGCAGTTGTGAGGCCACTTGGATGTATTGCCAGATTCTCTGAAACGCCTTTGGAGATGGCTTCTGGTAGAGAGATGAACATTCAACTCATGGGCTCTGGTGGACATTCCTGCAGTCAGCATGCCAGTTGCACGCTCCCTCAAAACTGTGCTGTGTGACAAAACTGTACTTTTAGAGTGGCCGTTTATTGTGGTCAGCCTAAGGCACACCTGTGAGATGAATGATCTCTGCAAAGGACAAGTGCTCACAAACACAGATTTACACAAATTTGTGAACAATGTTTAAGAGAAAAAGGCCTATTGTGTACATAGAAAATGTCTGAGATCGTTGGAGTTAAGCACATGAAAAATGGAAGCTAAAATAGTGTTTTTTACATTTTTGTTAACACCTGACAAAAATAGGTGGTCTAGACCTGTTTTTAGGCCAATTGGTAACTAAATTGTCCATAGGTGTGAGAATGTGAATACCGGTATTTGTCTTGTTTGTCTCTGTGGCTCTGTGATGGACTTGCCACCTGTTCAGGGTCCAACCCCACCTCTTGCGCAGTGACAGTTGGATATGGTCACCAGTAACGTTTAACATGAATGTTCATTTGTCAGGATTTCATTAATTAAAATGGATTACAGGGCATTGTATAGGTGAGTTTTGCTTTGGTTTAACATTTGTTCTGATTGTCTTGGGACCTGCTGTGGTCACTGTGAGCTATAATGTGCTGTGCCAATCAGAAGACAACAGTCTGAGCAGCATTACGTCACATTAGATTTGCCTAGTAAAACACAATGCTGATGTTATGTTCACAGTAAATCAGCGTAGAGCAGTATGCACTGTGGATAGGTTAGAATGTTCAGTTTTTGCTCTGACACCGAGTACTGTGAAGTCATTAATATGGAGTGTACCTTTCATTCTCTTACGGCGCTTGCCACTGAAACAACTCATCAGTTCTGCACCACATTGCACCAGTTAAGGGCCAGCCATCTGCTGGTACCCACCTCTACTCAGCCAAGTTTATGGGACCACCTTGTTCGTGGTTTCAAGCGGGTTGCTCTGAGTTGCCATCTAAAAAAGCTAAGTCTGGTCCTCTGGACATTCACAAAACAAAACAAAAAAGTAGAAACGTTTCGTCTTTCATCCAAAAGAAGAAACGTTTCTACTTTTTTTGTTTTGTTTTGTGAATATCCAGAGGACCAGACTTAGCTTTTTTTTTAGATTTTTCTACCTGGATTGTTGAGCATGCATCAGGGTATTCTGACGTGCCAATTTTGACGTAAGCAGACAGCAGCTGTCGATTGGCAAGTACAGCTAAGTCACTGGATGACCCGCCCAGCGAAACTGCAAACTACATCTGAACTGCCCCTTCTTTAATGTGTTGCCAGATGGCGCCACAAGAAATGAGCACATTTACAGGGAAATATCAGAGATGATGGCATGGCACTGCATGGCTACACCCAGACCAACAAGTAGTACCGGGATAAGCTTAAAAAATAAATAAATAAATAAATAAAAAGTGAAGTCTGATTATAGGGCAAATAAGGACAACAATGGGTGGAGTGGCTCAAGCACAATGACCTGTTGTGATACCACCCACTTTGCATTGACGATTCACCCACAGAGATGGGAAACAAGTCACAGTGGTAAATCACCTTCGCCTGAAAAGAACCAAGAAGACTCCCACTGGAGCCACATTTATCAATGGCAAAGTGGCTTTATATTGCACCTTTTAGGTAATTAAGCTATCAAGAGATAAGTACAACAATCTGACAAAAATGGCTCTGAAATGTAGTTCAGTTGTCTGTATTGTCATTTGAACAGAAACATCAGCAGACTGTAGTTTAGCTGACAGCACACTGTGTGTATCTGCTTACATTGACTGCAAAACATTATGGGGTACAAAATTTACCACCAAGTGTGAACAAAGGTGTCAAAGCTAACTACTTGCAGCCAAATAATCCAAAACCCATTTGAACAACAAATATGAATAGCCCCTATTTGATCGGAAAGGTGGTTTGTTTTGATGCAGCAGCTACTATTAAAGACTGTTAATGAAGCAGCTGTGATGTAGCAGGCAGTTTGCTAACGGACATAAGTAAAATGACCTCACATGAACCATGCGGGAGTTGCTGGGTTTGATTCGTCAGTTGTGTTCATGTTCCTTGTGCTTTTTCTGGCCATTGTTCAAAAAAAGCAATCAGGCCACTCCCACTAAAAACACTGCTACCTCTGGAACATTAATCAGCTCCAAAGAAGAGATGAACCAAGAGATATCTTTAAACCATGACTGATTTTCTAACTTTGTGTCAATCCAAAGTGCACGTGCAAATTTAACCACTGGTGCACTTTGTCTGCAGTGGTGCTGTCACATGCTTTTATTTTGGTGGTGGGGGGGCATGCTTTTAAGTTTATACTCATCATGTGTTTGTCCGGCAAATGGGATGCTGCAGTGAGTCACTGCTGAGACTGAATCCCATTTGTAAACAATTGGAAAACATTTAACAAGAACTAGTCATGCACAGGGCTTTGCAAAGTCAAACTTGGCGTTTTGTTTTCGTGGTGAGTTGCGTGCAGGCTTTAGATGATAGTGGTTTGCTTTGCATATATTTTGCATATCAGAGCTGCAACGGTGGCAACCGGTTGGTTTCTTACTAACTGCATCGATCTTGTGGGCACTTTGGAAAACCATCTTCGGAAGTTCATTACATGTTTTCAATATGACACCCAACAATTTCACTACTGCTTGACAAACACCAGCATCATCTGGATAAGGAACACGGAAGGTGTTCTATGATAAAAACCCATTTTCATTGGAGTAAATAATCTCCAACAAGTATCACATTACAAACAGTATTTAACATTTACAGCTTTTCATCTCCTCCTACCAGTATAACAACTAATCAAATTTGATAGCACATTCCCAAACCTGACACACCTTTAGCGTGAAATTCCTGAACGTTTCACAAAGCGACATCTAAAAATGTTCCAATGCTTCACCTTAAAGACATCAGATGACAGTAATTCTTGTGAATACGTGGCTCCAATTGTCCATAGTCTGACTTTAAGTGGAAGGAATTTCAGATGTACGAGTTATCACATTCACAAGTCTGCCTGCTCTGGACTCTATCTCATGACTCAGTTTTCTGTCTGACACTGTGTGCGAGGTTGTTTTCTGGTTATTTCACAGGGTGAAAAACAGGGTGAGAAGGGGCAAAAAGCTGTACTTTCTTGCCTACAGAACCTTTTTCCCCTCTCTAGTTGTTTATAAAGTTCTGTAACCAAGCATTTTTCCACCCTCCTCTATTGCAGCTGCTGATCCACACCAATCCACATGGGTCTCTGTGTAAACACGGACCGGCTCTGAGTGGAAGACAATGTGGAAGCGGCTGGAAAAGGGAGGCTGCATTTGAAGACATTCAAGGATGGATTTCCAAATGAAACACAGAGATGACATCATGGCAAAGTCAGCTTGCAGGAACACGAAGAGGCCTAGTAATGCAACACCATACATAAACAGTGGACAGCTGTATTTATAGGAGATTGTCTCATGAACCTATCTGCCTCCATAAATCCTATTATCTGATTTGTAGCCATTCTCCTGCCCATCACCCAACGGACGACCGCTTTGGCTTATATAGTGTTATTAATGTACACAAATGCTGTGCGATCGTCACCATCGTTGTGACATTAGCCCACTTGGCTAAAATAAATACATCTTTTCCTTGATTAGACATTACCTCATTATAGCCAGATGACAGTTTGTAAATCTGTGAGCTTCTTATTAAAAATAGTACAGCTGTTGGGTATTATTCGAGCTTAACCTTATGTTTTCAGAAGACCTCCATAATGGGTGGACTTCCATGTAAAACCAAGAAATATGATTTAAAGCTACATACTGTAAAGTAATGAAGAAAAAAACTTAACCTGCACAATATTTTTTGCAAATTGATGGTCTCTACAATTAAAAAACAAAGAAGCTAAATTTGTGACTGGATGCTGACAACCATGTACGTTTGTTTACATATGAAGCAGCCGAAGTGACAGAAAATGGGTCAAAAGTGTAACTTACCGCACCAGCAGAAGTTCTGCAGTTTGTTTGAATGGCGAGCTGTCTTTACGGCGCTCCGCCATCCTCAGTATTTACTCTTGACACTTGTCTTATTGTACTTTTTCTTTCCCGTTTAGCACCATATTCACACTTATATTTCCACATAAACATCTTTGAGATAAGTCATTCTGAATAATCAGACCACCATTTTGTTTGTGGATGTCAAGCTCATGGTTATCGGGTCAATCGGGATAAAAAACAAAACAAACAAACAAATGTAAACCCAGTATAAACAAGTTAAGGTTAGCATTTTACAGGGGCTTATGCAAAACGTTTTGTTTTATTGACATATTTAGGGTTAATTATAGGGTTGGTTTTACTAGTAAATTATTTACAACAAAAAAAAGTATGTTTAAACACCATAGACAAAAAATGTTACTATCTGGCATTCAATCAAACTGATTCACGTTTTCGTATTAATCTAAAACATAACTAATTTATTCATTCATACTCATGTTTGGGCTGCTGTTTAATAGATTATTATTTTACATTACTAGCGTTTAGCGTGTATCTTAGATCTTTTAGAGTATATCTCATGCATCTTATATGCTGTTTCTTTTATACTTTATATTTTTTGTTATTTTTTGGGGTGTAACTGGGACCTTGAGTACACAATTTCGTTCCACCTCGTGCACCAGTTGATGCAAACGACAATAATGAACCTTGAACTAAAAGAATGCTAAATTTACTGTGAATTTCGTTGAACATGTTATGTAGCAAGGTGCCCCTCTTTGAACCTTTGCTGACCTCTGACCTCATCACTGGACACTAATTCTGATCCATTTTGTTTACCATCACAAAGTACTGCCTGCCTCATGAAGGGTGGCTCCAGCTCTTTGTTTACATTGAGCACGGACCCGCATTTCAGACTTTCACTCAGTATATCATAAAACTAGAACCGAAACTATTTGATACAGTTAGGGACACTTTTCTGTTTGAATATGAAGAACAGGTGTTCTTTCTGCAGGAGCTATCTAGATGAACGTGCACCTGCTGCGCTGATCTGAGACGCAGACGAACAACCGGGTTACACCTTCTCTTCTCCACCCCCACGCTGTCAAACTTTCTGAAGAAAAGCCAGACTTTCATCTACTCACGTATCTCCTGAGCTTCTTCTCCGGCGGTGATTTCCTCAGCCAGCCTTGGAAGATGATTTCCCCGCCGCTCATGTTCGAGCCGAGCCCTCCGCCTGTGCCGCTCCCCGCCGGAAAAGAAGAGGTTTGTCAGCGGGAGGACATCTGCTCCGCGGTGCCTTCACGGGGCAGTTCGGCTGTCCCTGCCCCCCATTTGGACACCAGGGGAGTCAGGGAGAGGGGGAGCGGGTGGTGTCACCTGGTTCCGGAACACTTTGGACCGGACTCTTGTCAGAAAAGTACCCACCACCCGGAGAACCGCCAACTGATGCGGGCTGAGGCAGTATCTCTCTCTCAGGGAGTCCGCAGTTTGTTTTCCCAGCTCAGGCCACGCCCACCGCGCGCGCTCACAGGGATGGGCCACTGAACTGAACCCCGCGGTAAATCAATCAAAGAGAAATAAATTAATATAAATAACATAAAAAGCGTCAATTTAGCTGCATGTAATCACTTTTCTTCCACTTGAAAGTTAAACTTGCTTTGATTTTAAAACATTTGACTTCTTTTTAAAAAATCATTTATGCATTAAAAATATACAGCAGGAAGCTATTTCTTATAATTAGGCGATGCTGATTTTTTTATTTTTTTTTTTGTAAAGCGTTTATAATAAACGGTGATCGCATAAAAGCGTCCAATCTTCTGATTGGCAGAAATGGAGAAAAGCACCATCTTGTGGAGAGCTGCCTCACTTAAATGTCACGTTAACAGAAAATAATTTAAATTCGCTCCAATTAACCCTTACAGAAATGAACCTCTAATTTAGAACGCACGTGTTCATATGTGAATATGATGAAAAATAAGGTATAGAGCCCCACTCTTTTCAAGCCAGCGTTTCAGACCATTACTGTTATATCTGTGATTGACTGTCAACCCTGGACACAATCTCGTCTAATATTGTGAAATCTCGCGAGATATTGTAAAACTATGTTGTGGATGATGCTTAACTACTACCACCCCAAACTTTAGCAGTGTCTGTGAAACTGTCTTGTAGACATTTTTATGTTTGTTCAGGTCAGTTAGTTGTGTCCATCTTAAACTTATCTTAGTCCCAAAATTAATGAGGTGCACATTTACATACTGATTATTAATTAATGGACAAACAGCATTAACTCGCAAAGACATTGTGTTACTCTAAGTATGCTTTGGGGAGAATCCTCAGCTACTACTAGTACACATTCTAGCTTAATATAAAACTTGAAAGTTATTTTTGTGTTATCTACTGTAACTAAGCTGTTGTGGCCATTTTGGCTCCAGAATTAGCATCAAATTGTTACATTCTGAAATTCTGATTAAAATATATCCAATGGTGCTTAATATATTTTGCTAACAGGGTTTATTGCAACAATCATTGCCCAAAATATTGCACATTGTGTAGTGCTTTATGTGTGGGGAGTCAAACGTAGCTACTACCACCCCAGATTTGAGTGTAATTTCTGTAAAATTGGCTGTTATACCCATGTTTTTCTTCCTAAATCAGTTTGCAGTACTGTGATGGCATTTTGTACTCAACTAACTCCCAAAAGTTCATCAGTAGTAGATGTACACCCAATGATTACTTTCTAAAAGTTTTATTAAATCTGTCCAGTGGTTCTTAATATACTACAGCCAAAGAAACGCAAACGTTGGCAAAAACATTATCACATTTGATAATGTAACATATGTGAAAAGAATAAAGAAAAAAGAGAAAAAAATTACTCTTGCAGGAAAAAGGTGCCAAAATAAATAAAAATCATAATAATAAATATAAATTCCAATGTTTAAGATGGCAATAATTAGGTTTTTATTACAAATAGAAAAGAAGGCATTTAAAAAACAACAAATAGAAAAAAACCAACATGAAAATGTTTAATTTTATCTACTAATCCATTGTTTGTTAAATACCAAAAACACTTTTACGGCTGTATCCAAGAGGTTTTCAACTGCGTTTTATAAATCGCACGAATGGGAAAATCTAGGGAAAGGAATCACGTCCTTTATGTTGTCGACACCCAGAATGCACTGCAAATATCGCTCAAATCCCAGTCCAAATCCACCATGAGGGACGGAGCCAAAACGCCTCAAATCCAAATACCTGCAAAGACAAAATGTTTTTTTCTTGTAAAAATACTGTTAAAGAAAATCTTTACTTTTAAATTTTGATAATAATCTATCATTTTACCAGCTGTAGGTGTCAGCCAATCCAGCACTAAAACAAAACAAAAAAGTTTTCTGATGAATACATTAACATCTGCATTAAAACATCATCTGTCTTGGTTTTAGTGCATTACAAATGCAGTCCTGCATTTTTTTTTTTTTTTTTTTGCACATGTATAATGGAGACTAAATTAAATGTGAAATTATTCATTTTTCAGAATAAAAGCCAAATGAATCAAGTCAAATTTTTGGCATAAATTATATATTATATTTGAACACACACTTAAAGGTCAACAGGATAATTTTAAACTAAATTCTGACACATGGAGCCAGTGAAGGGAGGACAAAACTGGTGAAACGTGCTCAAACCTATGAGCTCCTGTTAAGAGCTGAGCTGCAGCAGTTTGGACGAGCTGGAGACGTGAAAGGGACACCTGACTGACCTCAACTTAAAGTGCGTTACAGTAATCCAGCTGAGTTGTAACAAATGCATGGACTAGTTTTTCAAGGTCAGATCTGGTCAACACGGACTTAAGCTTAGCTATCGCCTTAACTGGAAGAGTTATTGTAGCACAGAGTGTTAAACTTAAAAGTCAGAGTCTAAAACCATCCCAGAATTTGTAACAGACTGCTTAAGATTTGGCTCAAGAGAGTCAAGGTTTACAGGAACAATATTAAATCTAAAAATATGTCTAGAAATATGTTTTTTTTAAATTCTGCTAAGCCATGAGAAAACACACAGGAGTGATACTGTTCCAAGTCTGCGCTCTTACTCTTGCAGCCGAGCACTCAGCAGATCCAGTCTCTCCTCTCTGAGCGAGCCCCCACAGAGCTCTCCAACTCCTGGCACAAGAAGATCCACTGCAGCTACCTGCACACAGACATCAGCTCGCATGTGCAAATACATTCAGGGCCCCAACTGGCACCACACTATAGGAAGCGAGTGGGTAAATGATTGTATTACTCAGCGTTTTTACCAGTGTAACCACATCTTACCGTATTATTCGAATGCTCCTGGTTGTCTCTTGCATAGAAAGCCTTCAGCTCATAGGGGTAATCAGTGACAAAGACTGGAAGGTTGCCACAATGTTTCACCACATACTTCTCATGTTCTGTCATAAGGTCGCAACCCCACTACAAACCAGAGCAAAGAGCAGAGTGAAGAGGACAACTTAACAGGCAGACATTAGGTTTACTCTATTATAAAATAAAATAAAGTCAACTCACGTTTGTAGGGAAGGCAAACTTCTCAGAGCTGCGGTTTAGGATGTCTATGGCCTCGCTATAGGTAATCCTTAAAGAAGGCAGTTTCACACATTCAATACCTTGAACTGGACTTGATTAGGCCTGTCACGATAACAAATTTTGCTGGGCGATTAATTGTCTCAGAAATTATTGCGATAAACAATAATATTGTTTGAAATTTGGCAATTAGTAATTATGGTAAAATCCGAAAAGAAATGTTTCATTAGTTTTGTGTGTAGTACTTTTTTTGACCACCGGATGGCAGTATAAGACTGTTTGAACAAAGGATGGATAGTGAGGGAGCGAGCAGCAGGTATCTTTAAGAAAAATGGGAGGGAGGCCTCTTGATGTCTCTCTTCGGTTCTCAAAATGGCAGATGCTTGGTGTGGTTTGAGCTCTTTAGCACAGCATTTTTTAAAACAACGCTTTTGATTAAAAAAAAGTCAGTAAACAAGTTCTCTGCTTCTTTTTTCAGAGAAAAACATTTTACACAAAGGCACGGGTTTCAACCGTGAATTTTGGAGCTTCGACAAGACGGAGGTTATTTCCTGTGGTTGGCCTCTCAGCTTAGCTGCTTTTAACAATCCAAAAACACGATTTTTGACAATTAAAATGGATTTTAAAAAGAAAAGAGAAAGGGAGGGGTCAGTGAAGAACACCGGAGTTGAGCTTTTTGTCATCCAGTTTGTTCAGTAGAAAGAGAGACACCAAGAAACAATAAAGACAATAAATGAAAATGAGGTCAATAATTTTCACTTATCATGCAATTAATTGATTTATTGTTTATTGCGACAGGCCTAGCTAGACTTCATCATTCCCAAGAATTGTTTTAAAAAAGTTTAGAACAGCAAAAATACTCACACGGGGAAGCTCTTCTTCAGCATAGCATCTACAGTGTCCTGAAAATGAAAGAATGCAGGAGGACCAAACAAAGCTTAGCTGAAGTTCTAAGGAAGTACAATAAAGTTGTGGCAGGTTATGTAGCCAAGCGTCCTTCAGAACTCACTCTGTGCCCTGGAGTCACACGACGGTGAAACAAATCTACGTCCTCTGCAGAGTGAGCCAACACATGCTCAGTGGCAGATCTGAACATGTCCTCCATGACCTAAAAAGAACATGCAAAATTATTATTAAAACTGTCCCGTACAATTGTGCATAAAGAAGAAACTTTAAAACGTATATGGGATTTTGTTCAGTCTATATAATAACGTCTTAGTGGATGTGGCACAGGACAGCCCCCAGAAACCATCTCATCATCAGCAAACTGGTTGGTCCGCTAAAGGAGTGTGCTGCTTAGTGGGGAAAACAGTTTACTTGGGACTCCTCAGACTGATGAAGCCCTCCGGATAGAGGGTGAAACGTCTTTCCACAAAAAAAGAAACTGTCCAGATGACCTGAATGACCATTACTGGGATCTTAGTGGATGGTTTTAAATTAAAAATTGACAACTAACATGCAGCCAAGCCTATCTACGTAGAGACATTGTGGTTTTAGGCAAATGCTGAGACTTTTGTACTATTGGGCATTTGTTATGATGCGTAACCATGGCAACAAGGTGTTTAACAACCAGGAGCAGCTGATTAACATGACAAAGCTAAAAAAAAATCTACTAAGCCCAAAATCCCAAATGGGTGGAAAAGGAGGTGCCATGGACGAATTTCCGTCAACTTGCCGGTGGTGCTCAAGTACTTGACCGCCGAGTTCCTGGAGCTGGTGGGAAACTTGGCTCATAATGGCAGGAGGACTGGGATCCTCTGCCGCTAAATCCGATGTCTGGTTGAGCTATGATGGTTAACAACAAGTTGGTGAACGGCATTCAAGGAGGAGTCTCTAAAATGCGCATCCATCCATCCTCTTCCTTTTCAGGTCGCTGGTGCCCATATCCAGCAGTCACTGTGCAAGAGGCGGGAGACACCCTGGACACGTCTCAGTCCATCACAGGGACACAGAGAGACAAACGAGACAAACAAACATTCACTCTCTCACTCACACCTAGGGACAATTTAGTTACTAATCAGCCTAACATGCATGTTTTTATTCTGTGGGAGGAAACCAGAGTACCTGGACAAAACCCACGCATGCACAGAGAGAACATGCAAACTCCACCCAGAACGCAGAGAGGTCACTGGATGGAATTTGAACCAGGGCGAACTGCTCGCTGAGAGGCGGCAGCTCTACAAACTGAGCCGCCCCGTTCGCAGTCTTGTCGCTCGAACTTAAATTAAAAAAAAAGGTTTTCTATCAAACTAGTCTCAGCGTTGTTGCAGATATCTCAAACCCTTCTCAGTTTAGGCTCTCTACATGCAAGTGGTGCTGCACTTTGACACCTGCATGGGAGCTCTCTTGATAGAAGACACAGAGGTTATAGTTCTAAATATACAAGTTAAAAACCAAACAGACGAAGAACAAACAATTCTATAAAACGGCTCTAAATCTGCCCGTCTTCATTTTTTTACTCTGTTTTCTTACAGTTTTGAGGCCTCAGACAGCCTCCAACAATCACAGCTGCTTTAGATACTAACTTTAGTCCTTTTTAATAAAGGTTCACCACGTCATTATTTAACATAACCTACTCGACCACTCAGACAAATGCTTTGGTTAAGGGTGACGGCGCACCTTGGTGAGATCCTCCAAGGACCGAGTGAAGGAGAGCTCTGCCTCCACCATGAAAAACTCAGCCAGGTGGCGTCTGCTCTGGGAATTCTCAGCTCGAAAAGTTGGCCCAAATGTGTAGACTCTAGAAAAAGCCCTGCATGCAAACGTGATGTGAAAAAAAAATTGAAACCTACTTCATGACATAAGCTAAATGAGTCTTAAAAATTAGTGGATGGTCATTTCAAGATTATTCTTGTGTTTTTACTATAGCTGATCTCACCCGGACATCACCTCCAAATGCAGCTGTCCTGACACGGTCAGGAAGGCCGGGAGAGAGAAGAAGTTCACGTCACCCACATACTCAGGGCTTGAGGGCTGTGTGAAAATATATAAATATTTCCAAACCCATGTTATTCACTTTAGAACTTAAGATAACCTAAAAAATGATTTATAGTATGTCTGTGTGTAATTCTCACTCACCTCAACTCTAAAAAGCTCCCCTGCCCCTTCACAGTCATTTGTCGTAATGATCGGTGTGTGAATCTGGACAAAGCCATTGTTCTGGGGGGAAAAAAATGAAATAAACAAAACAAGAAATTAGCAGCTTCTCATGAGTTAAAATAAAATTCCTCTGAGTTTCCCACCTTAAAATATGAATGTATAGCTGCCGTGGCCTCACTTCGTACCCTCAGCAGAGAGCTGAAGGCATTTGTTCGACACCTCAAGTGAGGAAACTGGCGGATGTACTCAAGACTGTGTCTCTCTTTAATTTTAAAAGGAAAATCCTAGAAAGGAACAAAAAAAGCCATATTAATTGGTGTTTTCTCTAACAGTAATATATGTTTTATAGCGCATTTATGAGTAGTAGTGTGTTCCTACCACAGGATTACATTTTCCAACTACGTGAATCTGGTCTGCTTCCAGTTCGACAGGCTGCTTCTGATGCAGACTTTTTTTAAGAATACCTGAAACTTCAACGGCACTGCCAAATGTAAGCAACCTTAAAGTGAAAAAAAGAAAACAGTTTAGTAGAAACTAGGACAAATTGTTTTATGGGAAATTAAATAAAATGGGACTACTTACGGATCGTTCAGCTCCGCTCCAGCAACAACCTGCAGTGACTGCAAGGAGCTCCCATCATTTACATGGAGGAAAACGTTCTTCTTCTGCCGTCGAACAGAGCGAACCCATCCCTGCAGCAAAAACGACATAAAGAGCGTGGAGCTGCTGCTTCTGGAAATATAAAAAAGTTGCCATAACCACACTGGTGGTAACAAATTGTGGTGATTTTCCCCTTCTTAACTTTAAATAAAATTAGATTACATGAAAATATGAAAGAAAGAACTAATACAATAATAAACAATATATGGGGTCAATCATTCAGAGTACTGTATATATCATACAAATGTATAACTTAAAATGGAAGATGACTAAGACTTCAGCTTGGCAAATGCAAACAAATCGGAAGCACAGAAATCTCTTTGTATAGCTTTTTTTAATTTTATTTTATCATTTCTCGAAACTGAACAATTTAAAATGATTCAGAAACCACGTAAAATAGCTGTTTCTCCATTTGCAGCAACAAGTGTAACATCTACTCATAAGACTATGATGCGTTCAAATGATTCATGTAAAATAGAATATAAAAATGTACAGAAAAAAGTGTCAACGTTGGTGGGGAACACAGGGTATGTTTTGTATGAGCTGTTGCATTTCTGTTACAAGAAGAAAAAAATATAGAAAGGAGGTTGTTAGGGAAAAAAAAAAAAAGAATTTATAAAGTCTTATCCTAAAATTAATTTACAACAAATTTAAACTTGAAGGGGAAGTCAGCTTGAACATGGCAGAAAGCACTGGTTTAAATGATAAACGTAATAGTTACCTGGATTTTAACATTTGCTCCCAGCCCAGTTCCAGAAAGTGCTTCAGATACTCTTAGTTTTACAGGAACATTGTTACAAAAATGCCGTAAACCAAACAAAATACCTCGATAAACTGATGAAACAGACAGCGCCTTCTTAGCTACAGCCTGAAACATCGTCTCGAAAGCCACTTCTTCCGATAAAAATGTAAAATAAGTAAAATCTCTAGCAGTTACGATAGCATGGACGCACTGAAAACGGCATTTTTATTTTTTGTTTTAAAGAATTTGCTTTCAGTTGACTTTCATTTCTCACGCTGTAACTGCTGAAAGAAACACTTCCTGTTACTGACTGACGTCATAGGAAGAACCACTCACGTGGGTCAAAATACACCAATGACATTTTTTTGCTTTGCCTCCCATGCTGCTGGGACTTGTAGTTTTATTGGGAACTCTTGCATTGAGGTCTGTCTTTTTTATTTAATAAATATTAATGCTTCTTTATTATACGAAATAATTGACAAAGAATATTTAAATTGACACATGACACAGGATCAAACTTGGTAAAAGTACCTTCTCTACTCCTCTCCTGTAACCTGGAATTTCTTGCAAAAAGATCTGAAGATGTCGACTTTGACCACTAAGAGATTTTAAACAACTGTTAAGATCATTGCAAAAACTAATGCAGACATGTTCTTGTTTTTAGTATTTTAAATAATTTTATAATGTAGCTTGTTTTTGTTTAATTTTTACATCATTTTTTTTAAAATTTATTCAGGTCTCTCTTGTTCATTCATTCAACCTTTATTGAGCCGCGAGGACTCATTTACAAGAGAGACCTGGCTACAAACTAAGGATGATGACAACATTAACAATACAGCAA
>JARVGV010001299.1:33906530-33922140 GCA_031762435.1 Hypsolebias longignatus | reverse complement strand
CAGATACCCCTGAAGTCTGGCCTTTTCACTAATGGTTTCAAAAACACAAAGTTTTTTTTCTCAGTCATCCAGGTATATAACAACAAAAAAGTTTGAATCATGTCATCTGGACTTCGTTTTTTTGTTAACAAAAAAACGAAGTCCAGATGACATGATTCAACCTTTTTATTGTTACAATGGTTACGTTTCTCAGGTCTCAGTTTATGTATGCCCTCAGAACAGCTGAGCTCGTTCCAGGTACAGGTTGGACTTCTCCAAAGCTGTCCCTCATCTCCATCCCTGTTTGTGGCACTCATAGACAGTATCTCAATGTGCAGGTGTTGAGAGGAGGGTGTCTGGTTTGGAACTTCGGGGTCTGGTCTCTACTTTATGTATATGACGTGGTTCTATTGGTGTCTTCAGGCCATGACCTGCAGCATGCACTGGGGCAGTTTCAAGCAGAGCTGGGTGCTTTGCGCAAGAGTAACAGCAGGATGAAGCAAGAGATGGGATCAATGGAAGAGTCCCTCATCCTTAGTAACAAACGAGGGCATTGCTCCAGTCTGTTGTGGTGAAGAGCAGAGCCAAAACGCAAAGCGCTCAACTTACTGGTCCATCTACGTTTCAACCCTTGCTTATAGTCTTGAAGTATGGATTATGACTATAAAAGAACAAGATATTGAATACAGTACAAGCAAATATGAGATTATTCTGTAGGGTGGCCACACCCTAGAAATATTTTTATCTGTCATCTAGGGAGGGGGGCAGGAACAAGTGTGAATCCGATGCTTCTCTGCACTGAAAGGAGTCAGCTGAGGTGGTATGGGCATCTAATTAGAAAGCCTCCTTGGTAACTCCCTTTGGAAGTTTTCCAGACACTGGGAGGAGACCCTTGGGCAAATAGAGGAATATTCTCTTTGGCCTGGGTTTGCCTTGGGATCCCCCAGGAGGTGCTGGAGAGTGTCACTGAGGAGAGGGGTGTGTGGGGTTTCCCTCCTGAATCTATTACCCCTTCAACCCAATCATAAGTGGAAGAAAATGTATGGCTGGACGGTCTCAGTTCTCATTTCTAATGCCAACAAGGATAGTAACGAGCTTGCAATACTGTGCAATTTGACTCAAAGAGCTTTAACTTTAAATATTGAGGAGGGGAAAACTGCTTGGGAAAACTTTTTTTTTAAAGCAATATGTTAGTAAGACTGTTACGTTGACTGCATAAAATAATTTGCCCCATTTGTATAATAGAACATAACAGATCACAGCAATATGCTCGTTCAAGCAAACTGTTGCTCGCAAGACTCAGATCCAAGACATTTTAACCAGATACGAAACCATGCAAATAGAAAAAACCTTCATCATTTTCTCCTCCCTTCAGACATCGATACGGGAAAAAGCCTAAAGGCCCCAGCTCCTGTTTACTCCAACTTGGAGGTTACACTTCTTGTCAATAATCATTTATCTTCCACCTAACCAAGCTAGCAACAGTAGCTACTAGCAGAACGAGCTACCGTGCGATCCTAGCCATTTTGGCACCATCTGCAGATGCAGGAGGAGGAGGTGGGGAAACAAAAAGTCTACCCAGCGAATCAAACAGGAAATAGTTTGCACTTACCAAAAACTCGGGGATATCCCCGGACCTAACACTACTTGTTATGCATAGGTCGGCTCCTCAAAAAAATCAAAGCCACTGCTGGGCAGGGCATAATCCCCCCGGCTGTGCTGCGTGTCCTCGGCAGCCCAGTAGCAGCAGCGGCAGCCCGTCTGATAAAGGAGGAGTGAGGAGGAGGAGGGAGAAGAAGAGGGGTATGCATTCAATGATGTCATTAGCTCTACATCCACTTACGTATTGCACAACGCATTTAATAAAACATACACTGAATTGTGTGCCTTTCTGTTCTGCCCCAAAACGTTAAAAAACAAAACAACAACAGTCTGTTCTGTCATGTTTACCCCCCCTGCCTTTTTTTTTTTTTTTTTTTTTTTTTTGTTTTTTGTTTTTTTTACCGCTGGAACACCATATAAACACCACAGCACATTTAATCTGTCGAAATGTAGGAAAATAGTCCTGACAGCACAGATTTATCAGAGTACTAGCTCTTAGCGGGAAGCTGGGGTTTTTGTCGTCTTCCCTTGGTTGCTAGGAGACAAGTTAGAACAGCAACGGTTGTGTCGATTGTTGCGCCCGGACGTTTCATTCGGTTGCACACCGCGTCCTTGACTTCCTACGGAAGGTGGTTTAAGCGATAGATCACCGACAAAAAACTTGCGCAGATAAAAGGCTGAGATCCTCGCTATGGGGTTTTTTCCTGACGAGGGGAAGTCTCTCCCTCCACCGGGAATTGTGAACGTGAATTCGCTGTATATGGCGGGTATGGGCTGGGGTACCGCGATTCTTGATAACTGTCTGAAGCACAGGCCGCCGATGAAATCAGGTTAGCATTTAGCATTAGCTGTTTGTCTCTCCAGAGAAAGTCAGACATCAACGTTAAATGCACTGTAATGGTTTTATTGAATGCGTTTATGAGTTGAATACTGTATTCAGTTAGTAAATTTGTTAATTTAACGGGTAATGTGTGGGGGGAGTGGGGTTATAATGCTACACCATTGGAAATTTACTGCATATTTGTATATTGCCGTATAATATTCTGCCTTAACAGTGTTCTTAGTTTTAGTTTTTTTTTTAATGTCATAACGGATGTGTTAGGCTGCTACTGGTTTTGTTTCTGTGTGTGTATATACATTACTATTACTCCCACATGTCTTAATTCATTATAAGAAATTACTAAAAGTATACCAAAAGTTATATCATCTTCTACTAAATCAGTGACACCCTAGTAAACATTTGAAACATGTAGACTTGATTACATTCTGTTTAAATTCTCCCAGTTGATTGCTGTGGCTTGAGTTCTGACAGGTACTGCAACAGATTATATATCCTAATTAAATAAAGCTGCCTAGTACTTTCTTATTGCTAATATTAATAGTAATTAATATGACTATTGACAAATATGCAGCCAACAGCACATATATTATTCACATTCATTTGAATTTTGGCAATAAAGAGCATAAATAAATAAAAATGCTAAAAAGAAATAACTTTAATTAAACAGTAAAGCAAAATATGGGGGGAGTGGTGGCACAGAGGTTAGAGAAGGTGGACCTATGATGGAAGGTTGCCACTCCGGCTCCCCGTACCAGCATTATTTAAAAAAAAGTGGGAGGGAAAGGTGAAGCACTCAAACCTGCCTCCACCCTCATTTACCCCACTCTAGGCCCTTAAGCAAGGCCCTTAACCCCCACCATATGCTCCCTTGGGTACCCCCTAGATAGCAGCTCTCTGCTCCACCCAGAGGGCTGTGGTAGCTTGGTGGTCTCTGGTTGTATGAGGAGGGGCATCCTGCATAAAAATGATTACAAAGTCTTGGTGCGAGATAGTTTGCTGTGGCGACCCCTGAAGAAGGGAGCAGCCAATAGGGAAAAAACAAACTAACTGTAAAGCAAAATGCTAAACAATGCTTAAAAACTGGTTGTATTTTTTTGGTAACTGATGACAGAGATGGTCAGGACTGGTTCGATTGAAGCATCTGATGAAACATCCATCCATTTTCTTTTACCAGCTTTTTCCTACAGGGGGGTTCCTCCTTCCAGCAGTCACTGTGCGACAGGCAGGGTACACCCAGTACAGATCGCAAACCCATCACAGAGATAAACAAGACAACCATCCACACTCACTCACATCTAGGGAAATTTAGAGTGAATTAACCTTTGTGTGTGTGTGTGTGCGTGCGTGTGTGCGTGCGTGTGTGTGTGTGAGAGAGAGAGAGAGACTCTTAATGATAGCTTCATTCACTCAACCTTTATTTATACAGGTTAGTTGCATTGAGTCTCGAGGACTCTGTTTACAAGAGAGACCTATTTTAAACAAAGAACACTGATGAGGTACAGACAGCGATATTCAATCGTATAAAACGCATATAAAATGAAAAAGTAATATAAAAGCAAAACAAAAAAAACTGCTACATTATAAAGCGCAGTGTAAATACTAAAAACAGGAACATGTCTGCATTGGATCAGCATCAATGACTACACTGCTGACTGTCAATTACTGTTGTATATTGGTATTTATAATGATCCACAACCTCTACAACCTAGTCATTGATCAGAACTGGGGAAAAGTTTAAATGACTCTTCCTAAAATTAACACCCATATTTTCAGTTTTGGAAATATTTATGTTCAAGTAGGATATTCAGAATCATTCAGTAATGAGTCACAGCGGGACCATGGTGCATGTCATCAACCCCCAACAGTGAAACTGACTCACGTTTGGCTCCTACTAAAAGTTCAAAATTACCTTTTCGTAAGAGCTTTTATTTGTTCTGTGTCGTACCCAATGTGTTGAGCTGAATCTGTTCTATTTATTTTTTAGGTGTTCATCGACAAGTTCTTTTTACCACGATTGGCTGGTTTTTGGGCTATCACCTTTCAAAGTACGTAAAGTACACTTATGCCAAATTGGATCGTGACATGGAGGAGTACAAGAAACTCCATCCAGAGAGATTTCCAGAAAGAAGTAAGTCAAGCTTTTCAGTATTTGGTTGTGTGTGTGTTAGGGAGTGGGGGTGGGGAGGTTAGTGCTTATGGAGAAAATTTGTTCAAACATAGGAGTATTTATGTAGCTGGCACATGGACTTGTTACATGTACTGTATATTATCATTGTGCTCAAAGGCTGTAAGGTGCAATTTACCCTAAAACTGTAAAGATTTTTATGCTTAATGTTGTTTTATATTCTGTGTTTTTATATACTGACTATTAAACCATGTTCTGATCACAGATCTGTAGCATGTTGGCCTTGAAACATAGCTGCCTGATTTTCTGCACTATAAAGTTTTTATTCTTCTTTTATCCTACCAGAAAAAAGGACCTTTGCAGAGATCACTGAGCCATTCTGTCCTATCCGCTAAGCGTCAGTGGCTGATGAGAGGAGAAAATGAAGGGAAAAGAGGATGTGAAAACTGTAATGGCTGGAGAACCCTGTTTGTAAAAATACTTATATGTAAATTAAAAAAATACCAAATTTATACATTTTCTGACTGAATTTTTCTTTAGTGACAACAGTTTTAATTGGTTGGTTTTATTCATAAATCATAATAAGTTTAGAAAACTTCTTAATCTTCATGACAATATTTTAATAGCTATTGTAATTAGCAAAGAATGAGGTACAAGTGATCTAGTTTTGGCAAAGCACGTTTATTCCATTTTCAACAGAAGTTTGGGGTCATTGAATGAAAATAGTTCGGCCGTCTGGCATGTTTTCCAAACACCAGAAATTTTATGCCAATTTAATGTCTTGCCACTCCAATTATGTCCAAGTATTTCTCAACGAGGCATTTACTTTGGATCGTGAGGTCGCTCATCACAGAAAACAGTCCTCTCAGGTGGAACCGAAAGAGCGCTTCAGGATCAGCGTCCAGGAGAGTCTCCGGCGTGAGCGCCGCGTTCTTGGACTTGTGGTCGTCCGGTGAAACCAGGCTGCTCTCCACCGTGTTTCGGATGGCCTTGAGCATCAAGAAGTTGGAGTACAGATCTCTGCGGGCGTCCTCGGTTGCCTCGCACTCCGAGGGCACGTCCCGCAGCAGGCTCGGCAGGAGAACGGTCCTCTCCATGTCGCTGACTGCCGAGCTGTATCGTTTCAGAGTCAAAATCAGGCTGTTCTGGTAGAACTTGCCATCGGTGGACTGCATGGTTTCAGATGGATGGCTGCGCCTGAGCGGTGGTGGAAGATGGGAAGCGGTGTGCAGTGCAAAGCCACGAGAGCAAACTGCTGTTTAAATGTTCGCTAAATGTGGGTTGGTCCCGTGCTGTTGCACCATCATCATCCGATACATTTAGAAAATCTTTTTGAGGTCTACGTTGTGTCAAACCTTATCTTTATTTGATTTGCACAACCTACAGTATCTGGATTTCTCGTTTCAGAACAGAGCGCACCAAAATGTACCTCTTTGTCAAATTATTAACCAATGCATGCACGTGTGAGTGACCTTAAATATGGTCTGATCGTTTTATACTGACACGCGCTGAATTTAGCTGAGGATTGTAGGACACCCACAGCAAAGAAGCCATTTGAGGGTTGAGGTCATCTCGCAGATTGTCGTCATTTTGGACCATTTGCAAAAACAACTCGCATGTTTTGGGATTTTTCAGGTTGATGTAGCTGTGCCAGACTGTTTATGTGTGTTTCGCAATTCAAACCCACAGGCACTGACTTTTATTTTACATAAAACCTGTTCTAAGTTGAGGCTGATGACAATAAGATAAAGAGACAACTACAGATACTGACAGTTTCTTGTGCACTATATAAAATGCATGTCAGAAGAGGGCAACATTGAGCTCTCAGTCAACTATTCTTGCTCAGGAGGATTGAACTTCACATATTTTGTTCCAAATATTTTAACACAGCCTCTGCCTATTTGTAAACTGAGCCATGCACAGGAACATTAAAAACCTTTTGTGAATCCAAAAAGTTAAGTTTGAAACATTTTCCTTCCACATGTGCATTTTTAAATAAAATATTAATAAAGGCGTCTTTTTATCTTAATCGTAGCAAAAGTTTCTAAAGCGTTGCATACCCTGAACGTGTCGACAGCATTCTCTGCACCCAGTTGGTGCAGTGGTCACCAGTTTTAAACCAGCAGCACAGTTTTTATGGAGATTTTAAATGAGCAACAACATAAAACTGTTCAGAATCTTATGTCTGCGCCGATCATCGTTTCATCCAAGTACCAAAATCGTGTTGGCTGACATTAGGAGGGCTGACCGTCTTCAGTGGAACACGTCTAAATTAACGTATTTGGTACGTTTGCCTACAAGTGAGTTTAATTTATGAATACAGTATAAACTTGAGCATTTAACTCTGTTCTTCCCTTTACCCCTGACACGTGTACAAGAAGAAGCCTGGAGACAACTTTTTCCAGCTCGGTGAGCTCCTGCTGACACAAACCGATCTTGACTTTCATCCAAATCGCACAACTTGGAATCATCCTTGGAGAAAATTGTCTTCCCTTTTCTACATCTCAGTATAAAAAGTGTCTGTTAGAGCGCTTCACACCTAACGCTGCTAAGAAAGCACTGGGATGGGAGGGGAAAAGGGGGAGAAAATTCTCTCCCTTCTGCACCATGGCTCAGTCAGAGGTTTGGATTAACGCTTCCAAAGCAACTCTACCCACAATCCTGTGTGTCCTTCCCGCACTCATTTCAAAGAGTTCCTCTTTTGGCCTTTGATAATGATTTCCAGGACGTGAGTAAGATCCATCATCCTGGTGAGCATGTCCATGATGTCCGGGTGCTCCTTCGCTCCGCTGATGAACTCCTCCAGCGTCAGCTCACCTGAGAAAACAGAAGCAAAACTGAATTTTGTACATTTTAAATACCGTATTTGTCAGACTATAAGGCACAATATCAATGAACGGGTCTGTTTTCGTACATAATGCGCACCGGATTATAAGGCTTGTTGATTTTTGAGAAAACAAATGGATTTTAAGTGCACCTTATAGTCTGAAAAATACGGTTTTCTTTGAGTCGCACAGAAAGCACAACTTGTTTCCTTTTTCGTACGACTTGAAGCTAAAATTGATCACATGATTTTTGTTCAACTCAAGGCCGCTTTATATTTATTCATTACCTTCTCTTTTGACGTCGATTCTCTCATATATAAGAGTCACAATCTGTTCTGGAGGGATGTCGTAACTCCTGGTGATATCTTGAATAGCCTGAAAGAGAAGATTTGCAGTCATTTGTTTTAAAGCTTGCAGTACGTTGCTTTTGACGTAACGTAGTAACTTAAAAAAAAGGCCACGAGAATTGGAAACTAAGGGCAGGAGTTATAAAACAAAACGAAATCTGCCACGCTTTGAATCAAAGTGTATTTTATACCGTATTTTTTGGACTAAAAGGCACACTTTAAATCCTTTAATTTTCTCAAAAATCATCAGTGATTCTTATAATCAGGTGCACCTTATGTGTTCTGGTTGTGCTTACTGACCTCAAACTGATTTTATGTTGCTATTGTGAATGAGTTTGCGCATTATAATCTGATGCATGTATGAAAACAGACCCATTCAATGATATTGCTCCTTGTGATCCGGTGCACCTTATAGTCCAAAAAATACGGTAATCAATAATCCATGCTTCTTTGGCCTGTGAATTAGTTTAAAGACTGAACAGGTACATTTATAGCTCACAGGCGAAGTAAGATGTGCACAGATTAGATGTTGGGTCAAGTTCGTGTCCTGTTATAAACAGAACTGAACCTGTAGCTGCAAAGTTCAGATTCTGAAACCTCAGCGGAGACAACGCTGTACCTTAAATATCGTTTCCAGCTCCTCCTTGTCAATTTTCCCATTTCCATCCTGATCGAAGAGCTTGAAGTACCACTTCAGCTTCTGGTTCACTTCTCCTTTTAGTAATAAGCTTATAGCTGCAATGTATTCAACAAAGTCCAGATAGCCGTCCTGATGGGGGATAAAAAGACAAATGGTATATAAATGATTATTATTGCTTACACAACAGCATCATTATTGAACTGAAATTCAGAAAGATTTAAAACAAAATAATTCAGCATTTTAAGTAATTAAAAAAATAATAAATTGAACTTCATTTAGTGCTTTCTGAAGATTAAAAAAAAATCACAAGCTGCAGCGGTTTCTTCCAACTTAAAATGTCCAATATTCAACATGTCTGGTCGTTCCTTTTGAAATATTATTGTATATCAAGTAGATTCTTTAGCAAAAATGCAGTTTTCCTTTTCAAGCTGCTTTTGTTTTAGCTCCTGAAACAATGTTTGCATCAAATAGGTCATTTCCCCTTTTATCTGGTTCACAAGTTATGATTATGGCTACATTAAACAAGGTAGAAAATCAGGTTTTATTCATTTTTACCCCATCCATGTCGAAGGTCAAGAAGACTTGGTCCACGTAACTGCTGGCCTCCTCTGTCATCCCGTTTATCTCAAGCATCGTCTTCAGCTCAAACAGTGTGATGACTCCCGAGGGAGATTCCCTCATGAACTTTGTGTACCAGTGGTGCATGTCCTCCTCCAGGATGTCATCCAGGCTCGATCCGTGGGAACCCATGACTCCTTTCGAGAACTGGCGAGAAACTGTAGTCGGAGGAGATGGTGTGGCTTCAGCACCTTTGGTTTCTGCCTGAAACGCAGCATTAAGTCCGCACTAAGCTTTAAGCCTAAAGGAGAGATAACCCTTTAATGGGATAGCTGCAGATGCTTCCTAGAAACTCAGGACGTTCCATGATTGTAAAGAGAAGTGGGACGGATGTCATTATTCCGTGTGATGGGAGCTAAATGTGGAACAAAGGGTTCCAACAAAGTGTATTTGAATCTGTTGTTGTTTTCACACCTACTATGGAGTTTAGTGACAAAACAGCACCTTAAACCTACACATTTACATGATTTCTGTCATTTAAAGATTTTAAACTTACATTTATCACTTTAATTCTTGTTAAACATATGCACATGCACGGCCACATCTATAATTTCCTGTAAAATATAATGCATTTCTCAGAATAGGTTTGATTATTTCGACATTTTCTTGCTCAAGATGCATAACAGCAAGAGGAATGAAGATTTCCAACAACACATCCTGATGCATGCTCAATAATCCAAGTAGATGAAGCTAATGAGGTTCAGTCAGGTCCACCGGAAAGATCCTGGAACCGACGGAAGAATCCGTCCAGTGGACCTGCGTTAACCTAGTTAGATGGCTTACAACAGTTTTGAAATGTTAATAATGGAGCTTGAAGTTGTCTACCAGTTGGCAGCCAATGAAAAGATGTGAAGAGGGATAAATAATTACAAATCTGCTCTGTTTCCCTGGACTTAGATCAATTGAATGTTGGAGTGAGAGTTTGTTTGAGTCAGTGAATTTGCCAGCCCGAATGACTGCCTGGTTAACTTTGTTTTGATGTTTAATGAGAGCTTACCGCTCCAAAATGCCATATTAAACATTAAAAGTTGTATTAATTATTGGATTATTTGTGTGTGCTTTAACTGTTAATTAATATTTAATATACTTTCAACAAAACGACAGGGTCAAAGCCCTCATGTCCTGCCGAGACTCACGCTGCGGGGTACATTAGGGATCCTTGGTGAGTTTGGCAGCTCATGTGTCTTTCAGTCCTGTCTCAGGAGGACGCCGAAGACGTTTTTATAATTGGATTCATGATAACATGGTTTCTGCTTTTTGGCATGGGTGGGTCCTTATGTTATCAACTTTTGAAGATGCATCAGCAGCAGTTTCAGCCATGGCAAAGCTTCAGAGTCTATGTGAAGGTTTGGTTCGTGCTGCGAGTACTCAAACTCAGCTGATTTATGAGCTAAACCGTAGGGATGGGGCCGATCCGGTATCAGTATCGGCCTCCGATACCAGCATAATTTACGTATCAGATTTTTTTTCGATCCAACCTGCAGAGGTTTCCAATCCATGATGCATTCTGTGTCTGATGAAACTTCTCATGTGATTTCCCTGCCACCTGCTCTGCAAGTTGGCTTCAAACTATGGAAAGGCTTTCCTGGCTAACAGCTAACCAACTTTTCACCGAAATGTGTGGAAGTGTTTTACTCTGAACACCCCAACACAGCAACGTGCCATGTCTGCAGAGCCAGAGCGCCACATTAAACCGTGGTAAAGTTAGTTTTACGTTGGACATTTGAGCTTTGGGGCTTCAGGCGAGTGTTATTTTTGTTCAATCTGGAGAAGGCCGTCTGACTTCGGTCAGCCGTGCTCAGTCAGCAGCGCTCAGTGTGCCCGTCTCAGACTGACCGAAGTCAGACCGCCTTCTCCAGACTGAACAAGAAAAACACACCACTGAAGCCACGGAGCTCAAATGTTTACTGAGAAGTCGCTAAATTCATCGTCATTAATGACCAACTGCTCTCAGTTGTAGAAAACGAAAGATTTCACAGCTTGATACTTGTAGCTAAGATATAGTTTACCCTCCAGGAGATATTTGTCAATACAACAGCAGACAATCATAAAAGAGCATATGAATTAAAAATGACAAGAAAATTAAAACAACCCGAAACATAAACAGCTACATTATTTATAAAGCAATGTAAAATACTGAAAAGAGGAACATGTCTGTGTTGGTTTATGCCATGAACTTAGCAGATGTAAAGTTTTCTAATATTTTATTTAATTTGTTTATTCGTTCATTTAAAAGAGACAAAATAAACAAAACAATTTCATCAAAAAGAAAACATTGAATGAAAAGAGTGCAGAAAGAAGAAAAAAAATCCTATAATTGTGCTTCCTGGTAGAGTTTTTTTATGTCTCAAATTGTGAAGAGATCTTTTTGTCACCACGATCCATCCTCATGGCCTTTTACCTTTTTCTATCTAAAAGTATTCTGATAGAAGGAACGTGCACTCCGCCCATCTTTTGGACGACCGTACGAACATAATCTCACTGTAACCTGGTGCAATAATAATAAAGCATACTGATTCTGAATATTTAGCTGTATTTTTTTTCTCAGTGACAGTTTACACGAACAAGCTCAGTGATATAATGTAATCCAAAATGCAAATGTTTGACTTTTTTTAACGAGCTATGTAAAATTTGTCTTTCATGCATCCATGGCAATGACAGTAATGCAACGTTTAAGTCAAACAGAGTAATAACAAGAATGAGAATGGGTAAAATGAGGCAATTAACATTTGTAGTAAAATGTAATCGTCAAACATTTGGTGCAGAGCAGCATTCTGCAGATGTCAAACCTGCACTGTCGACCATTCCAAAGCTCTGAGTACACACTGGAGTCTTCAGACTTGCTTCCTGTTTGCAACGGGGCTATCAAAGCTCAGCATGCTCATTATAGTAAATCTGACTTGAGACGATTGACAATTCTCAAAATAGGATTAAGAAGATGGACCACCAGCACGTCTCTTATCCTATTAGTACACAAGCAGAGCCAAAGTGGAGTTTGTCCCACTGCCAACAAATGAGCAAACCTTTACGTAAGCAGCTGAGTAATTGAGGCCTGAAGGGTCTCTGAAGGAGCTCCTGGGTGTTTTGCAATTTTTCTGATTTTTGCACAGGGAGAATTCAGTCTGCTTCTGGGTAGAATGGTAACAATCACCAAAGTTCATTCTGAACAATTCAGGTAAAAATCCAACAGTGTTCGGTCAGGTTTCTTTTTTTTTTTTTTTTTTTGCTGAGACGTTTCGCCCTTCATCCAAAGGACTTCTTCAATTTGAGAAGCCACCAAACAAACTGAGTCCCACAAACAGCATAGTCCATAGTGGAAAAAAAATTGTTTGCTGATGCTATTTTTTCCTCCGCTGTGTAGCTGGACTCTCCCTTAGAGATAGGGTGAGAAGTTTGGTTATTTGGGAGAGACTCGGAGTAGAACCACTGCTCTTCCACATCAAGAGGAGCCAGTTGAGGTAGTTCAGGCATCTGGTAAGGATGCCCCCTGGGTGCCTCCCTAGGGAGGTGCTTCGGGCACTGGGAGGAGACCCAGAACACACTGGAGAGACAATATCTCTGTGTTGGCCTGGGAACGCCTTGGAATCCTCCCAGAAGAGCTAGAAGAGGTGGCTATGGAAGGAGATGTCTGGGCTTCCCTGCTCAAGGTGCTGACCCCACGACCCGACTTCGGAACAAGCGGATGTTAATGGATGGATGGATGGAGTATGCCGTTTGTGGGAATCAGTTTGTTTTGGTGGCTCCTCAGATTGAAAAAGTCCTTTTGGATGAAGGATGAAACGTACATCTCAGCAAAAAAAGAAACCGCCCAGATGACCTGACTGAACATTGATGAATGGTAACGTCTTGTGTGGAAAACTATCTGCAACACTGCAATTACTTCTTTTTGATTGGAGTCAATGCCTTTTTTGTCTTTGTCTGCGCTACTGCAAACCTGAATATCCCAAACCTGCAAGTTGTGAAAGCTTCTGTAGGAGCTGAGACACCTTTACCACATACTAGTGGGAGCGGTGGTGCAGAGGTTAAGAAGGTGAGCTTGTGATCGGAAGATCGCCGGTTCAAGCCCCGGTATACCGACAACATCAAAATGTGGGTGGGATAAGTGAAGCAGTCACACCTCTCTGCTCTGGGCCCTTGAGCAAGGCCCTTAACCCACACTATCTGCTACCTCGAGAACCCTACATAGCAGCACTCTGCTCCACACAGAGGGCTGTGGTAGCTCAGTGGTCTGTGGTTGTGTCAGGAAGGACATCCGGTGTAAAAAACAACTGCTAGGTCTTCGTGCGGCTAGTTCGCTGTGGTGACCCCTGAAGAAGGGAGAAGCCGAAAGAAGAAGACTCGAAAACTGTTGTTGGGTCAGCCATCGTGAGTTAAAACTGTCATGAAAGCCCAAGGGCGACATGCATTCAAGGACTTTGTGAAGCAGCTGCAGAAAATATTTAGCTTGAGAGACGAACTTGAAAATGAGACAAGGTTATGGCTAATGCTGAAAATCTGATTTTAAAAAACACCACAAGCGCATGTTTGATATGACATATTTTTATATCAAGTTAAAACACTCACACCTGCTTCATAAAAATACAAAACATTTCATTCAATCAGCTGAAGTAACGACTAATTCAACTTGTCATGCAAGTTACGACCTTTTGTGGAAAGAAATAGCAGATTTCTAGACATTAAACAACTTAGATGGCAAACATGTGGCCTGATGTGGTGAGACATCTCAATGAATGATTTACAATCATTACAGCGAACCAGAGTAACCTGTCTTCAGATGAGACAAAAACATCCATAAACTCTGTTACTGGGTGAAAAAGCTGATTGTGCATGAGGGATAAGCACGCCCTCTGCTGGCCAGACAGGGAAAAACATCAAAACCACAACTGGTTAAAGAAAAACCAACTAGTGACGTAAATGCCTGAAAACAACCCCGTAAAGCTGCAAAGAAAGCTTCACTGTCATTATCTAGACATCGGCAGTCATCGCTTGGTAAAGCTGGGACAGAATCTTCTTAAATGGAATCTGAAGCTGGTTGTCCAACAGCGTTTGTTTAATCTAGGCAAATGTTTGCGGTTACAGTTTGCAAGTTGGGTCAGGTCATGTGAGACGACTGCACAGGAACGTACATGTGTAAATCATGCACCTTTCTATCAAAAGTGGCTCATCACAGCATGAGTATGTGTAAAATCACTGAAAACAGAAGAAAACACTTCAAATGGAACAAATTTGAAAAAAAAAAAAGTAAAATACAAATATATATATACACTGTTTAATCCTTCTACTTGAGGCACTCCTAAACAGAAACCTCACTTACTCATGTGAGATCATTCATATGGTCAGTGTGTCATCTGTGGTGAGTTCCATGTGAATGACCCGTGAGACAGGTCAACACGCCTCCACGAGGTTTAGGGTTTCCCAGCGATGGAGAAGCTAGACTGAATTTTCCAGTTTGTTCCTCAGCGCCTGTCGTCCGTGCACTTAGAACAATTCCAGGGAAACTGGGTCGATAAACATGCGCCCCGGGTCACTTGGATCCTGGTCGTAAAGGAACTGTCTGAACACGTTCCGCACCATCTCCTTGCTCAGGGTGAAGTTTCTCAGCTCCTCCTGCTGCTCCGCTGGCAGGACGAAGATCAGCTTGTACAGAAAGACTGCAGTCTCATTCCTGCGGCGACAGCGGAGGAGTTGTTGAGTTGCATGTGGAGAAACCATGGCGCGAGTGGGCTGTGTGTTTACCTGAAAGGGTGAGCCTCGGCTTGTGAGAAGTATCTTCCCAGGGCTGGGGAGGACCTGTAGAGGTCAACCAGCTGGGTGGGGCAGGTTGAAACATGCAGAGGAGAAACAGAGAGCATACCATTTGTTATGGAGAACACCGAGCCAACAATTCACTTCACTTGAAACTTCATTTTGTTGCTAAAGGCTTCAAATCTGAATCAGCGGCAGTTTTTCCAGTTTCGCCTGCAGTCATCCTTGAAAGCGCCTGCGATATCACATGTTGTAAATACAAATGCATCATTAGAAAGATAGTAATATACAACATTGCTAAGAAAACTGGGGCTGCTGAGATTACCAGTTGTTGAGCGATTTGCATGCACAGTAAGAGGAAGGGACAACAAAGAGGAATGGCTGCATGTAAGCAGGGCGCTGCTGCAAAGGCGAACGCAGACGTCACGAGAGAGATGAAGAGTCAGGGCTCGTCTAAACAAAGACCAGAGGGTTAGCCTTTTTCAAAAGTTCCCCATTGTCATTATTTTCTGTCTCACTTTGGCCACTCTAAGTAAAAAAATGTGACAAAATGGAAAAAAGTAATATGTAAGTTTCTTAAATATTAAGATGTGTTCTTTAACTTTTTGCACTTGTAGCAAATGCATATCACAGGTAGTGCTTAAAAGTTTGTGAACCCTTTAAAAATTTCAGAGTCAGAGTCAGAGTCAGAGTCAGAGAGTCTTTATTGTCATTTGCACCACATGTGGTACATGTGATGTAACGAAATTATGTACACAGGGTCCCAGTTACATCCAAATAAAATGTAAAATAAAACATTACTAAGATCTAGGATCTAAGATGTGAACTAAGAAAACACCAACTAAAAATACACTAAGCACTAACATCATAGAATAACACTACTCCACC
>JARVGV010001299.1:33760952-33773643 GCA_031762435.1 Hypsolebias longignatus | reverse complement strand
TCTATCTATCTATCTATCTATCTATCTATCTATCTATCTATCTATCTATCTATCTGTCTGTCTGTCTGTCTGTCTGTTTGTCAAGAGATTTTGTTAAAACTACTTCAAATAAGCATTCATGTGTTTTTTTTAACACAAGAAACTAATGTTTGCAGACACTATTCAATCTTGTTCATTCAACCTTTATTTAGGCAGGTTAATCTCATTGAGCCTCGAGGGCTCGTTTACAAGAGAGACCTGGATGTAATGTTAGGTATTTGCCAAAAGTGCCAAAAATGCAAATAAATGCATTTTTTTGTTTATAATCACATCAAATATGTGTGCTAGACAAAGGTCTTATGCCTTAGAACAAATATGTGCAAGATCTCATGCCATTGATGTGCACATATTTTAAATTATCCAGGACTCCACCTGCTGGATTTCATAAAGGAAGGCCTTTCTGCTCTAGTGATTACTAAAATTATGACCTAACAAAATACATTCTTTACAACATGGATAAAAATTTGGGTAAGCTACCTGTATTTGACTTCTTGAGATGAGCTAATGTTGTTCTTGTTCTGCTTTATTCATTTTCGTTTGTTCAATTAGTTGTTTACATCATTTACTGAAGAAGGAATACAAATCCAGAAATAGTTAAAAGTCAAATAAAATGCCGTTATGAATGTCCCTTAGAAATCAAAAAGTCTAAAGTAATGTTACAACAGAAATAGAAATCAGAGCTACTGTACTTTTTTAATAGTTTGCGCATTAGACCTGGTAACAGTTTTCACCTGAAAATGAATAGCTGTTTTGAAATTAATTTAAAATTAATGAAAATTATAAATGACTTGGGTAAATTTAACAATTCTATAAAAACAAGTTAATATCTTACTTCGAGCACTTTTACAGTGTAGAATTTAACTGTTTGGCGGGCTGTACCAGTAACGATAAATACAGTATTGTAATATCCGAGTTTCAGTAAACGCACCACCAGTCTACAGGAAGTAAGCCTCTGCCAGTTGGAGTGATTTCTGTTTCCAAGCGGCGATGTAGCTTCAAAGATAGCTAACAAGCTATAGCTAAAACAAGGTGCAACCGATGCAATGAAACCCATGCCACACTGTTAATACGATTATGATTCCTTTAAAAAATTGTAAGCTTCAGCTTTGATAAAATAACGACGTCGCGGAGGACAGCTAAAGCTAAAAATACCAGTTAAGGTAAGGTGAACTGTTGTAAACATCCCAGCAGCAACAAGGCTCCTTAGCCTAAGGCTAAACAAGTTAGCTCAGTGTGTTTTACGCAGATGAAAACTTATGTTGCTACTAGGTTTGTACCTCTTGTTTTTTCAGTTTATGCTTTTTGGCATTTGAAGTGTTAAACATCGCATGGGGAGGGTGGTTGAGTTCATCATGCTAAAGTGCAAGCCTTTTTAATCATAAGGCTCACTTTACCGCAGTTGCCAAATGCACAAACAAGGATTTGACAGGAATGTTTAAGCTTTAAGGAAACATTGTGAATCAATTTACGTTTTACAAACAGTTTAACTAATATAATGTGAGCAGCACGAGACAGCAGTCTTAAGTAGCAACACAAACTCATGTCAGGTCAAACGTGTCATGAAGAGTGGTCAGAATTACTTCACAAACCATGTTTGTTTGTTTGTTTGTTTACCTACCGATCTAGCAGATGTTGTTAAAAATAGTTCACCAACTGAGACGTCCATGGAAGCACTAAATAGGGTTGACAGTTTTGATGTGTTATATATTCACTCATCGTGAGTATGCAGATTAAAGTGCTTTGTTTACATTGAGTGTGTACCCACATTTCAGAACCAATAAACAATACATCTGGAAAAACTACTGGAGTAAATTTCAAACAGCACCATCACAGATAGTTGTGTAATTCACAAAAACCTGTTTAATTTAAAACTTTGCAGCGAGTACCTTTAACCCAATTCAACCTTTATTTATACAGGTTAATCCCATTGAGACTCGGGGACTCATTTACAGGAGACACCTGAAAAGATTATGATTTAAAGTGCATACAACACTGATGTCATTAAACACTATTAGAAATTCCAATTTCCATTCATATTTTTATGCTTTTAAAGTCACCGACCACTATAACTGTAAGTGTTCATTTACTGGCCTCTTTTCGCACACCTCTGCTAGCCCAGTTTTGTAAAATTATTTTTTAAAAAATTAACATTTTAATAATTGGTCCTTGAATGGTTTTAACATGACAGCATTCCTGTGCATCCTGTAGCTTGGCATTTTGCTTAATCATATTATATTGTTCTTTCTGAGTTGTATTGTGATCAGTTTCATCTTGTTTACTCTTCACAGCCAAGTAGTATGCTCGACGTGGGGAAGTGGCCAGTGTTTGCACTCCTTCCTCCTGAGGAACTACGGCTTATCCGGCAAGCTTGTGTCTTTGGCAGTGCTGCAAATGAAGCTCTTTATGTCACAGTCAATGATGAGGTAACATTTAGGCGGTCTAAGGGCGCCTTAATCCTTTCATTTGGAACTGAGCAGTACTGCTAGACTTCACTGACCTAATCTGCTTTCATGGTATTGATTTGATAGTTTTCATTTGGAAGTGGATGAAAAATGCTTCAGACTTCTCACTCTCCAGTGGATATTACAGGCAGCTCTTGACGACAAGATAAGCAGATAGAATAAGACTATCTTTAGCCATATTGGCCTAATACTCCAGCATGTACTATAATTAACCTGTGGACAAGTATCGTGCATGCCTCATTTGTGCATCCATGCACATTTGTTTGTCCCCATTCCCAAACAGATGATGTCTTGGAGCGGGTTTTGGAACTGTGTTTTAGTTCTAAAATGTTTTCTTTTTGAATAAAACCATTAAAGTTTGAGCTGGTAGGTTTTAAACTTGCAGGCTAAGTATTGTCTGGTTGAACATAATTGGTTAAATTCAGAAAACATGATGTGTGAAGGGTCATTAAAGACTGTTATCACTTTAATTTTATTAACATTTTAACTTTTTGTTTCACTTTTAAAAATTATAATGTAAGATTTTGTTTAAATGTTGTAAAATTGCAGTTGTTTTACAGTAACGAGTAAGATGAAAGGGTCAGATGAACATTTTTTTTTTTTTTAAACTCATTATATTTGTGTTGTATTGCCAATCAATTCTCACGTTTTATAGTTGTATCCATAAGTACTAATACACCATTTACTAGTGGCACTTCAGCTCTGATATATGGTGTGTGCAGGTCTTTGCTTTAGGCACCAACTGTAGCGGCTGTTTGGGACTCGGAGACCTTCAAAGCACCATTGAGCCACGGAGGATTGATGTGTTGTCTGGAAAGAAGATTGTGTCCCTCAGCTATGGAACAGGACCGCATGTGGTTATCGCCACAGCAGGTAATTAGTTCAGAATATAAAAGTTCTGCAAATCTTTTTGTTTCTTTACCTCAGGGTGAAGTATTTACAGGAGGAAGAGGAGTAGTACAAACAGTACGGCACATTTAATTTAGTCGTTTCTGCTCAGATATAGCGTCTAATAACCTTCTATAGTCAACCACGATACTGTTGTATAAATATGAGTTGTGAGTTAGGAAACCAAAAGAAGAAATTTGTGACTATACATTAGTTATACTCTGCGTTTATGGTTAGAGGTATGCTTAGAAATCCAATTTTCTATTTACTTACTGTGTTTTTCAGACTATAAGGTGCACTTAAAATCCTTTAATTTTTCTCAAAAATTGACAGTGAACCTTATAATCAGGTGCGCCTTATGTATTAATTCTATTTGTGCTTACTGACCTTGAACCGATTTTATGTGATTATTGTGAATGAGTTGAATAAAGTTTGACTTACAAGTACCTGTTTTGTTTTGCTTAATGCGCCTTACAGTCCAGTGCATCTTATCTATGAAAACAGACCCGTTCATTGATATTGCGCCTTATTGTCTGAAAAACACGGTACATTCTGTAACTCGATTATAGATGGGGGAAAATGCATTTTCTTCCCAAATATTAGATTTAACTTGTAGCATATTTTTTCTATTCCAGCTGCTGGTGTGCACTGCACAAAATAACTTCTCAAGTATTCATTTTAATATGTTTAAGATTTGTTTTTGTTTTGCTTTTGGTGTCATGAATGTAGCGCCTTTCTCGCCTCGTTTTTATAGTTGGGAAGTTTTTTTGGTGATATTTAGAGGTAATTTATTCACAACTGGCTCTTCATCATGTAGATGTTTTGAGTGTTTTGTCTCCAACTGAAGATAATTTAAATATAATCAGGTGAGATGTTGTCATTCTGGTGTGACGTGTTGTTTTTGATTGTTGATATAACCGTAAAATATCCATCTGTTCCTCACTTCCTCTGATATCCACCTGGAATTTGGCCTCATTAGGGTTTTTTATCAATATGTTTATTGTTGTTGATGTAAAGTTGACTGCTTTTTATATTTTCGTTGATGAATAACCACTGTACCAGCATAAAGCAAAGTGTCCTTGCTGCTGTGTAGATGGTGAGGTTCATGCCTGGGGCCACAATGGCTACAGCCAACTGGGAAATGGGACCACCAACCATGGTCTGACCCCTGCCCTGGTATCAACCAACCTCCTTAACAAGAGAGTGACAGAAGTGGCCTGCGGCTCCCACCACACCATCGCCCTCACCAGTGATGGAGAGGTTGGTCACGCTTCTGTTCTCACTGAAGTTTTTTTTTTTTATATATATATATCTGTATAAGACCTCGTACCGCTGTGACCAGGTGTACGCGTGGGGTTACAACAACTCAGGCCAAGTAGGCTCTGGGTCGACAGCAAATCAGCCGACACCACGCCGCGTCAGCAGCTGCCTGCAGAGCAAAGTGGTGATCAACATCGCCTGTGGCCAACTCTGCTCTATGGCCGTGCTGGACAATGGGGAGGTATCAGATCTCGTTATGTTCTAGATGTTCATTGTGTAAATGTTGAGTCAGCATTCAGACTCTTGTTTTTCTGTCTTTTATTTTTCTTTATATTCTTCGCATTCTAACTCATTCTGGATGTTTTGTGCCGTTTCAGCTATTCATACGTACGGTATATCAAAATGTTGGGCTCAGTCACGACATGGGTGCTGTCACTTTAGGTTTTTATTATTTTAGATCTGTTTAAATTAATTTACTAATATTTTCCCTCCTTGAAATGCATGTAGAACTCTTCTAATATGTCAAAAACTTTGTTCAGCATATTTTTGTTTTTGTCGTCTTATGCTGCTTTTAGCTTTTGGATAGCCTTTTGTCACATTTATCTTTTAGCTACCATTTTGCAAATGTAGCTTTTATCTAGTTATTTGCTACTTTTTACTTTTATCTACCTTTCTGCTAATTTTAGCTTCTAGCTAGTTTTTCCTGCCCCTTTTCCACTTTAGGTTTTAACCAGCCCCTCACACTGTTAAGCTAATGTTTCTTCTTTAAGCTAGCATTTAGTTACTTTTTGCTTCTACCCAATCTTTCACTACTTTTATCTTTGAGCTAAAGTTTTACGTAGTTTAATTAGCATTCTGCTTCTTTTAGCTTACATTTAGTGTTCTATTTAGGTTTTTAGCTACTTTTTTAAAACCACATTGCTTCTTTGAATTTTAAGCTAGTGCATTTTTTAAGCTTTATCAACTACGTTTCAGCTTGTTCAGCAAATTTTAAAGTAAATTATTTACAAATACAGTACAAATATTTGTAAAATGGTAAACTGTTAGCCTAATGTGCATAATATCTGACCTTTACACTCTAAAAGTTATGTTTATACAATATTTTACAATGTTTTCTAGAGTGAGTGAAGTAGAAAAACATGACTTTTCTTAATATAGCATGTGTAACAAAATGTTTTGTTGTAGATCTATGGTTGGGGCTATAATTGTAACGGACAGCTGGGTTTGGGCAACAATGGGAATCAGCAGACCCCGTGCAGGATCGCAGCCCTCCAAGGTGTCAACATTGTCCAGGTAGGAATCTGACCAGCATCAACTAGTTTAAACTCATTTTTTTCTATTACCCGTCTCCTTAAATGCATTCTGCCTTTCAATTACAGGTAGCGTGTGGATATGCACACACACTGGCGCTTACAGATGAAGGATTTGTTTACGCCTGGGGAGCCAACTCCTATGGACAGTTGGGGACAGGCAATAAAAGTAATCAAGCTCTTCCCACCCTAATAAATACAGACAAGGAGAGGTTAGTACCTTATTTTCATCCTCAAGTAGCCCCTGATCAGTGAGGGTTGTCAGGTTTAATATCACAGAATGATTATCTGCTGGTTGGCTCTAATGAAACGTTATCGCCTGTAAAGTCGTGCTTCATTTTCTCTCAACTTTTACCAGCACCATTAATCATATTTCCTTAGACAGATATTAGTATGCCTAAAAGGTTTGAGCTCTGATTTCCTTACCAGGATGGTGGAGGTGGCTGCATGTCACACCAGCCACACGTCAGCTGCAAAGACGCAGAGTGGCCAGATTCTGATGTGGGGTCAGTGTCGGGGTCAGGCCGTGTCCAGCCCCCACCTCACCCACTTCAGCAGCACCGATGACGTGTTCGCTTGCTTCGCCACGCCAGCCGTCACGTGGCACCTCCTCTCAGTGGGTAAGATTACTGCGGAAGCACAAAGACTTCATCAAGAGTAACTAAAATCCTCATTATTCATGCAATATTCAGGATGGACATTGGAATTAATTTTTATCTTTTCACGTTAAAATCCCAAGGGGCAAAAACATTTAACAGTCGGGGAGTTTTTGTAGAATAGTTGAAATTGTCATATTTAGCCTTTGACCTTGAGATAATGATGCTGTAGGCACATATCTCTGTGTTGAAGGCACAAATTCTGTGAAGGGGTCAAAGAAACAAACAGGAAACCCCGTTTCCCCTCTGTGTCAAACTGTCGTTTGTATGAACTCTGCTCAAACCGAGCAGCTTTAACATGGCTTCCTTTTTTTCCCCCAATGTCTTTTTGTTGTTGTTTTGCATTTTGAGGTTCTCAACATCCTTCAGTAAAGTCCAGTTAATAAAAAATAGATTTTGTTTTTCTTTTAGAGCACCTTCCACTGTTATGTGACAGAAACAAGTGGCATCCAGTTAGTTTGGGGATTTAACGCCATTACTTTTTCCGACATGATCCATATCAATGACCTGTAAATAAATAGGTTTGGTTTATTTGTCATATGCAAAATTAATACAACACCAATACAATGAAATACTCAGGATGAGAAGAACCGTCTCGACTCGCACACCACCCCCCCCCCACCAAAATGGCAACATCACATGCAACAAAAATACAAAAACAAGGCGCCAAAAGTGAAAAAGAAATACATCTACAGCAGCATGGTCCTATTAGCAGCATGATACTGTTAGTGTGGTTCTGTTAGCAGCATGGTCTTGTTAGCATTTAAATGTAGACGTTATTTGTATGTATGTATACAACAAATGTAATTTACCTAATATGTTCTGTACAGATTTACCTAATATGTTCTGTACAGACTGTTGGAGATATGTATTTACAGTAAATCCTTACAACTCTTATCATGTAATCTAGCACTGTGTTAAAAAAAGATGACATTTGCAGGAAAACACCTAAAAGTACCAAGCAGTAAACAATAAATCTGTTTTTATTTTATTTTTATTCGTGCTTTTGGCAGACGGTGACGACTACATGACTGTGGCTCAGTCTTTGAAGAAAGAGTTTGACAGTCCGGAGATTTCTGACCTCAAGTTCTTGGTTGATGGGAAGTGCATTTATGTTCACAAAGCCCTGCTGAAAATCAGGTAATGAAAATTCACTACGTAAAGCAACACTCAGATACAGTACATGTATTTATATTGTGTAGGTGATAGATGGTAAATGATTGATTCTTTACATTTAACATTTAGTTTTTGCTTCCAAACATGTCTTGATTCACGTTGTATCTACTTGTCTCTTCATTTAATGAAGCACAGTCACATATCATAATTGTGGGGGTTTTTTTTATTCATCTGGAGCTAAAAGTGTCTCCAGCTCTTTAATTTTACTGAGATGATGCAGCCTGCATCTCCATTCTGACTTTGTTTTAGTCATGTGATGGTGCTTCTTGTTTTTATAGGCTGTGCTTGATTTGGAGGAATGAAAAGAGAGGCGGATTAAAAATGTAATTTTATGATAACGCGAAAGAGAGAAAGATCAATCTGATTACGGTAATTTGAATCATTTTGTCGCCACGACTGCAGCGTTCCATCAAAAACAAGCTATAACTGTATGCTGCTTTCCTACATTTTAACTTTTCAAGTTGGACAGAGTTCCCCGTTAGTCACGAGGAAGAGAGAAGCAGTCTATTGTTTCCCGTGCTTCTTTTTTTAACCACACTTGAACACCCAGTTTCTGCATTCCAGCGCTTTGCCCTCTTGCACCGTCAGGAGGAAGGAGCCAGGCTGTCTGCACCATCAACATCGTGCACAAATTATGCAGTGCTACCAAACCTCTGCTTGGACAGGACCTCTCACAAATGACACCTTAAATATGCTTTGGAAAATGAAGAGTCAGTTGTTTGACTTTGCTGTGAAAAGGGGACGATAGCAGCTGTACCGGTATTTAGAGTCAGCAGAGATTAGCAGTGAGTGGGACGAGACACAAAATGTGTCCAAAGACAAAGACACAAATGTGGAAAAGACAGATGCCTCTTGAAGGTGATACATTTCAGTCTTGAGTTGGACGATGTGATTATGCAGATAAATAGTTACTGTTTAGAGCTTACTTAGGAAATAGTTTATTCTCAGCAGCAGTTAGCAATACATGAAACTCAGTAATCATCAACTGATGGCTTCTGGGCTATATCTGGTCAGCAGAGTTATTCTGTTTGGTCCATGAATTTTTTTTTAAATGGATACAGAAATCTGTTATAATTCAGCTCTGAAAGAGTTGATGATGGCTGTGTCTCAGCCAATCAGGAGGCTTGCACAGACCATGTGATCAGGCACGACAGCAGTGAGGACATGAGTCCTGGAATACTTTTTGCTACGATGCAAGAATTACTAAATAAACGAAAACTGTATCCCAAATTTATAAAGTAAACTCAGTTTTTGTTGTGTTTTTTGTTTCTTTTATCTAAATTCATACGTCAAGTCCTACAATTCATAGACATCTATAAAATGTTATATTTTTGATGAAACTTAGTTCAGTCTTAGCATACACATCTACAGATGAGCTCTGTGTGGTGAGAGTTTAGCTCTCAAATTGATGAGTTGTAAGAAAAGCTTTAATTACTGCAACATTAGGTGCTAGGCTAAGCTTAACTGAGTTAGCCTGAAGCTAAAGATGTTAGCATCAGCTGCAGATTTAGTACCTGCTGAAATTATGGCTCCATGTTTGCACCAAATGTAGTTCTACTCCAGTGAAAGTAAAACAAACTCTGCTTTTAGTGCCTTTTTTTTAAACGCTTTAATGGTTTACCTCCAAACTGCCATGTTTCTTATTTTTAATTATACTTATTTAGTAGGGATGCACTATATTATCAGCATGGTATCGGTATCGGACGATATTTGCTTTAAAGTTCAATATCGGACATCGCCCATTCCATCAAAATAACACCAATATAAAAGACACTGTTTTTGTATGACAGCCTGTGACAAGGATGCCTGCAGCTGCAGCACAACGTGATGACATCACGGGCGCCTACCTGATCTCAGGGCGGAGAGAAAATTCAAAATGTCGGAGGTGTGGAAGTTTTTTTTTTTTTCCATTTGTGAGGATGTCTGATTCCAAAGATTTATGGACTACGTTGAGCCGAGGCTCAACGTACATCGTCCCCAGTCTGAGATCTTTTTCCGACGTAGTCTTACCCGAGTTACAAGCTGTCATTTCTGACGTCATTGAGAAGCTAATAGCCGATAGCACGACTTGTTGGGTGAGTTTTACCACAGACATTTGGACGTCATGTTAGCCTCGTTAGATGATTAGTCTTACAGCACAATGAAAAGACAAAAACTTTGAACTTAAAAAGGCTGTCCTTCATGCACAAGGGTGCAGAGGATCCCAGACTGCAGCTAGGAACCTTCACAAGTGAGACAGCATCGCAGGTGACTAATGCTAATAAATAACATTTAGCACTTTTCATTTAATACAAGTTAAAATGCTATATGCATATCATATGGCTATTACTGAATACTGTATACTGTATGTCACCAGCTCTTACAGCTGTTACACAGTTTTTGTAAATAAGAGGGCTATGTTCTGATAAAGGAAATTATATAAAATATCTATCGGTTATCGGCCAAATAAGTTTTATCATATCAAATATCAGCCAAAAATCCAATATCGTTTATCCCTATTATTTAGTATTTATCATAATGTTATCAGTGTTCCACATTTCACATTTATGTACATGTATTTGAACAAAATAAAGTATTTGGACAGAAAACAAAAGTTAAAAAAAAAGTTTAAAAAGTATACAGTAGTCCCTCGCTACTTCGCTGTTCATTTATCGCGAACTGCTCTATCGCGGTTTTTCAAAATAAGATTGGACATGACACACAATTGGCTGATCAATAGATAAGCTGCACGATCGGCATGGGCGTGGCCAAGAGCGCTTTCAGGTGGCAAAGAGCAGAGGAGGGAGCTGAAATCATGACATACTGTGATCTTTTAGAGCGTTTAGAGTTTAGAAACCTTGTTTAGAATATTGCAAGAGTGTGGGAAGGGTTTAAAATTCCTTTATACACACATATACAGTATATATATTACAATAAACTACTACTTAATACAGTACTTGTACTACTCCTACTTCGTGATTTTTCATTTATCGTGGGTCTTCAGGGTACAGATTCCCCGCTATAAATGAGGGACTACTGTAATTAGATTTTTTTTAAATACCAAAATAAGGTAATAGATAATCCAATTTTGAGCTGAATCTAGAGAAGTTCAGGAAACAAACTGTTGCACCTATGCTTGTGTAATTTATAACGACAAATTAATGATAAAAATAAAAAATAAAAATAAAACAGGAGGTACAGATAGCCACTTAAAAAAAAAAAGAATGGCATATTCTTCAGGGTGTGGTGAAATAGATTTCTGGAATGATGATCTGGAACTTTCTGTGTGACGCTGGAGCTGCAGGAGTGTTGGTGAATGAGCTCTTCTGTCCCTCCTGTACAGCATCACACAGAGAATGTGATGGATTCTCTGTGATTGAGGTCAGCTTGTTCAGTGACGTCACCTACCTCCATGACTCACACGCCTCATGGCTCTATTTCATTATTTTTCAGCTTTAGAAATTAGATGGGGTTTTTTTAATGGTTTTTCAGCCTACAGACATTTTTGGTACACAAGCTGTTCACCCCCAGCAGACCACAGATCTCTCCACCAAAGCCTGCGAGAAGCCAGCTTCTTAGAGCATCAGTGAAGAAGCTTCTTGTGAAAAATGCTCTCATTCTTGTCATTTGCTTCAACGATGGATTTTCACTCCACTTTTTTTATTCAAAGTGTACTCCAAAGTACTTGTAGTCCTGTAAAAAAACATTGAAATGACCTTTTAGTTCATCTCATTATTCTGCATTTTGTTAAACAGAATCAAAAAGAACAAAAGTGAGCTGAAATAACTAAACGTTCCTGAATGATACAAATAAATAGATATTAAGAAGTACACTCATTGTGTTATTAATTCTTTAGTTTACAAAAGGGGGCCAAAATTTCAATGAATACGTTATCCTCAAGTCAGACACTTTTTCTTGGTTGTGGGCTTGTTTGACGTTCTGTTGCTCTTTCCATGTTAAATCAGATTACTGAAGAGTTTAAACACACTTTTCTGAGGTTTAAAGCTGACCAACTGCCACGATAGTCTGCACTAAATAAAGTATTCTAGGCTTTACATTAAAAATATCGTCTTGAGGACCAGATAAGGTGTTAACAAGGGCCAGATTTGGCCCTCAGGCCTTGAGTTTGATACATGTGCTTTAGTTTTGAGATCTAAACAAAATAAACTTTCATTTTGTGGTTTTCACCTCCACACTGGTGGAAGGACAGTTCTTAATTTGTAGACCAGAGCTTTTCAACTGACGGCCTGGAGGCCACATCTGGGTAAACATAGTCCAGCCCACTGATGCGTTCATTTAAAGCAAAACAATATTTTAGATCAAGAGGGAAATCCATTATAGAAACATTTAAAATATCTGAAATGACAAAACATTGCCATCGTGTTCTATAGATAATATATACCGGTAGGTATATAAAACAAGACTATACCCAGTTCGCCTGCCAATTACTTTATTAACAAATATTTAGATTTCAAGTTCTAAATTAAATTTAGATAATGGCAATACAGTAGTCCCTCAACACTTTGCGGTTCAACTTTCGCAGACTCACTCTTTCACAAGTTTTCGACATAAGCTTGTACCGGTACACAACGCACAATTGGCAATGGGGAAAGACAGCCCCCGCCCCCTTCTTTCTCTTTCTGAGGCTGTCTGTCACAGCAGCAGTGATGGGGAAAGATAGACTTCCGCCCTCTCCTTTCTTTTTCTCTTTTGTGACAGATAGCCTCAGAAAGAGAAAGGAGGGGGTGGGGGGTCTTATACCTGAGTGAGCCACACTCAGCCACTCTTTTTAAACTGAATCACTCTTATTTTTCCACCTAAGCATTTTCTCAGATACTCTACATTTGTTCATCTGTGCCCCCTCCTTTCTCTTTCTGAGGCTGTCTTTCACAACAGAGAAAGGGAGTGGGGGTTGGGGTCT
>JARVGV010001299.1:33668419-33679164 GCA_031762435.1 Hypsolebias longignatus | reverse complement strand
TCACAAGTCCAAGTGTGAACTGTGTCACAGAGTAAACACAATAAAAACATGTATTATCTGCAGCATTGTTCTTTAAATTACTCAACACTATTAATGTATCACAGAAAATATACATACGGTAAGTAACATGTGGTAAGTACACTTAATGATATTGTAGACCGTTGCATTAGGTAATACATACAGCAAGTACTTTTACTTTTAAGACTTTAAGTATTTTTTAAAAGCAAGTACTTATTTACTTTAACTTAAGTTAGAACCTTTAAGTGATACTTTTACTGGAGTAGATTTTTGTTTGTTTATTTGTACTTCTACATAAGTACAGTGTTTGAGTACTTTCTCCACCACCGCCCAAGACACTATCTTATTTCTGCCCATGAACCATATGTTTGGGTTAACAGAGAGCACTGGGTAAGAAGTAGAGCTGTCATTTCTAACCCGGGCCTGAAACCCGGGCCTGAAACCCGGGCCTGAAACCCGGTCCAACCCAAATTTGAGCCAGGTCGGGCCATAATAATGTGCTTGATGGGCGGTCTGGTGTCGGGCTTTGGATTGTGTCAGCGGATGCACGTGGCTGGCGATCCAATGATATAGCAACATGGCTTGCCATACATTCGCCAGCCGTACGCGGCCATTTCACCGCAAGCTGACCGGCCTTGAAAGAGGCAAAATAAAGTTTGCTGAAGCTTCAGATGGAACTACCGATACTGCCAGGAAGCGAATCATCGCCTAAATTGATGTTCAGCTGCTGCACTCAATGGACGCATGCAGCCGACAACCTAAACAGGTGAGATCCCAAAGAAGACACGTCAGAGCAGGGTCCGTGTCTGAATAATGCAGAATGCAGGCAGAAGCAGGGGTTTACTGTGCTTTGACAGCCATGAAAGGACAAACACCCCCTCAGCTCCATTCTTCTGCTCCCTTAGCCGCACGTGTCCACCAATCTTTAATAACTATCTTAGCAGTCAAAGCTTAATTAAAAATATCAGGGGGTTTTCGGGTTCGGACCTGTAGTTACTGTTAATTCTTCGGGTCGGGTAGGGTTTGGAAATGATGGCTACAGGCTGGTCGAGTTGAATCTTTTGGGCCCGAATGCAGCTGCCATAAGAAGGCTACAACTGGGTTGAAGGACCACCTCCTGAACTCTGTGAACTCAGCTGAGCTGAGAGGAGTATAAAAGCAAGCAGATAACGCAGCTCGTGGCTTTTTTCTGTGAGTGCTTCGCATGCATATGTGATGTATGTATATTTAGCCTCTCTTGAAATCTGACATACAAAATACTGGTTAAAATTCTTCTTGTGCCTTTGAGTGTGGTTCTTTTGGGTAAACAACGTTAATGAGAGAGATTGTCTCCAGCAGATACCTGTAACTTTGACTCATACAGCTATCATCCTCATGTGGTTGGGGTATTTTTTGACACTTTTCCCCAAGCTGCATGGATGCAGCTAAAAAAGTGTGATCAATGGGACAACTTGGATTTAACCAGTAAAAAGTGGAAGCATGGACTTAGGTCTGTTCCAGACATTTTCTCAAGGGGAAAGGACCAACGAAAGACCACCCTGTCCCCGTCATGGCATTTGCCACTTCTAAACAGATACAGTAAACTACTTTTTGCACAGTAGCGGTAGTGGCTCTTGCATAGCATGCATTCTACTGCAGGACTGGCACACCACAAAATTTGAGTTGCATTATTAGAATGTACTTTAGTTTGAAATGTACCGGTAACAAGTCATGATACAATGATAAAAACTAGCAACATGTAAGAATATATTTGACCTGGTTGTCTTTATTATTAACTTTAGCACTAGAAAGTAAGCTTTGGCACTTAGAAAAGCATTAGCTGATGCTAATAGCAGTTAGCTAGCACCAACCCACATTGGAATGATCTAAAGAACAAAGATGTTGGCTTGTTCTTTGTACCTCAACGTTTTAGTCGCTCTGACTCAACAAATCAGTCACTTCAGTCCAATTTTCGAGTGGAAAACTTTACCCATTATTGCTGCTAATTACCTCATACTGCTGTATTCATTCATACTCATCTACTCACTACAGACTCATGTTGGGGCTGCTGTTTGATATACCATATTATTTTACATCAATAGTGTTTAGTGTACTGTATAACTTGGATATTTTAGTGTATTGTTTAGCATTCATTTAGCGTATATCTTAGATTCTTATATAGCCTTCTGTTTTCATACTTTATATTTGTGCTATTTTTGGGTGCATCTGGGACCTTAAGCACTTGGGTACACAATTTTGTTCCACCTCATGAACCACATGTGATGCGAACGACAGTAAAGATACTTGAACTTGAAGCCAAATGATATCCTAATTCTGTTAAAGTAAAACCTCACTGGGTTGGCTCAGGTCTGGTTTGACCCAACACTGGGATACAAACTGGGTTGTTTTGTAACCCAGCAGTTTTCAGTTTATATAAACTTGATAAATTCTGTCAAATATAGACACAGTTATATCTACAACATGCAATGCATTAAAAAGTTTGCTGCAGTTTGATAGCTCTAAATTAATTTGATGGGTACATTTAAATTCCTTGTGCCATGGAATTAATCATGTTTTTGTTGTTGTTGTTGTTCTAGTTTTTTCTTTCTTGCAATAAAAGCACAATACAAAAATTTACTGTCAATATAATTTCTAAACTAATTCCATTTAACTGAAAGGCATTGAATTAGAACAGCTGGAAGTCCATTGACTCCGAAGGTGAGCAGGCCACCAGAGAAGTCTGAGCCTTGAACACACATCTGTTAGATATTATTGCCATAAACCATAACTACTCAAGCGACGCTTTCCATTGCAACAAACATATTATTTTAAATGTAAGCTTTGCAAAAAATAAAAATAAATAACAAATAAAAAAGAGAGATCATAAAGGCGGCAAGTTATGTGGAGAGCGGATGCTTTGTAGTTACTGAGAAACAAACACTTTGTGGAGGAAACAGCGAACAAGCAGCCCGGCTCCAAATCACTGCCCACGTCTTCAGCAGTTCCAAGTGAATAAACGAAACCGATGGAATCAGTCTGAGGATGCTCCACGACATTATGTAACCAGAAATATTTATTTATCTGTTGTGCAGTGGCTCACTGTGTGTTAATCTAAAGTTTAACTAAATTTTAGGGTTCATTTGAGCCCCATAAAGGTTTTATTGCCATCCTCATACACGGACCACGATGCTGATCCTCAGATAATTATCTGGGATATGGCCCCTCTTCTCGGCTCATTGTCCCTGCTGTTGTTTATCGATTCATCCTTTTTACAAAGAGCTGCAGGGGAAAGAAAACGAACAGTATATGACATTTACCATCAAAATGCACAAGTTAAAACGTGGCTTCTGCATGAAACCGTTTGCATTGTATGTTATGCAATGTTTGCATTCATGCGTTCTCTATAAGAAGCTGATTTTAAATGGTTATACAGTTTGGTGGGTTACAGCACGTTTGTGCAAGCGTCCATTTAATTTGAGTCTTTGGGCAGAACTCAAATAAATATCACCTGACTTCTTTTTGTCTTCCTTCTGTCGCTGCTGCTCATTGTGGTAGTGATAGATGTAGTTTCTGAATTTTATCTTCAAATACAAAAAAACTGTGTGATTTTTTTTTTTTCTTCTCTGAAAGTGATTAAAATTCAGAGAGGAAGTGGCTCCTGAGGGCGTCATGACAGTGCAGCCACTGGAGACCTTCTTCACAGCGCACAAAGGTTGCAGGTTCAAACCTTGCTTGGGGCTTGTCTCTGTGCAGTTTGCATGCTCCCCCTTTGCGTGCATGTTGTTTTGTTTTTAATTTCGCCGAGTGCTCCCATTCCACCCCACAAACGCGTGCGTGGTTGTCTCGTTTGTCTTTGTGAGGAACTGGAGAGACGGGATTATATGAGTTGTCTCAAGAGTGTTGCAAGAAACTCATTAATAGAGATGTTGATATCCAGACGCTTAAGACCCACAGGAGTGCAGACAACCTCCTTGGTCGTGGCAACAAAAAGAAAATTGATGACAAACTGAAGAGAAGAAAAATACTAAATGGTCACCAAAGAGCTCAGAACAACCTCCAAAAGAGATTAGAGGTGAACTCCAAGGTCACAGAACACTGGTCGCTGTTTGAGCCAGGGTGGATTTAATGGAAGACGACCGAGGAGGACCCCGCTGTTGAATAATAAAAAGGCTTGACTGGAGTTTGTCAAAACTCATAAAAGCGACAAAGCTTCTGGTGGAATGTCCTTTGGATGGATGAGACAAAATCAGAAGTTGTTGGATGGAAGTCCCATCAGCTTTATGCTCACAGATGCAAAAAATAAATAAATAATAAAAGAACACTGTGAGACGTGGAGGAGGCTGTCAAGACTATCAGGTATTCTGGTGTAGGATCCCTGCTCTAATCACGTCCTTGCAGCCACTGAGAAGCAGGGCGGAGCCATTCCACCACAGCTGCTCCTCATCTGGGCTAACGACCAACTGGTGTACAGAAGGACCTTGGAGTCAGTTCTTCTCTGCAAATGTGATATTTGACCAAGGTAAAACTGAACTTTTGTATTTTCTTGCCCCTCCCAGTCCTGACCGTCATGAACAGCCTCGTGGACTTGAAGTCTCCTAGTGCCTGTAACACCAAACCCCCCTGTGGAACCACATCCTGGAAATCACCAGCATCATCAGCGTATGAAACATTACTGGGTCAGCTGAGGTTCTGTCTTGCCAACCTTCAGCTTCTCACTGCTCACCATCCTCACCAAGAGCCAACATCCACCTGGGAATTTCCACCTTCCTCTCCAAACATGGCAAACAAAACAGAAAGTAAGTGATCTTACCTAAGGTATACTTCTAAATACATCTGATAATTCTCAATCAGTTCATCTGGACAGTTTCTTTTAACCTGATTTACCTGATTGAGAATGATCAGATTTGATTCCTGGATTATTGAGCATGAACTTTCTTGACTTCTAAATACAGTTTACTTACCTGCCTCCCATTCCCTAGATCCATTCCCTGTGGACTGTAAATAAATCACTCACCTTTTACTTGAATGTTTGAGTCTCTTTCCATCGGTCTGCATTACCCTGGGTATTGAAATACAGTATATACCGGTATACTATAGATTATAGATTATAGAATATAGATGAACAAAAATATTTTTAGACCAAAATTATTTGGAAAAACGTGGAACGAGGCTATTTTAATTGAAATTGCTGCTCGCTTTGGCTTTTGTAGCTTCATATGCTGTGACTTCCTTGAAATTTCGGATCGGGCTCAGGCCAGAAATCACAGCAATCCTCCAACAGGATAATGACCCAAAACGTGGTTAAAAACATTCAAGAACGGCTCGTAATAAAATATTGGTCAGTTCTGAAGTGGTCTTCTGAGCCCTGATCGAGATCCTGTTGAACATGTGGAAGGAGCTGAAACCTGCAGTCTGGAGAAGGAACCTTTCAAACCTTAGACTGATGGAGCAGTTTGTTCATGATGAGCGTGCAACAAAAAAATAATTTAAGTTGTGCCATCAATTTTATCGAGGTCAATTTAATTATTTTTATTTAGCAATTCTCAAACAATAAATCTAAAAAAAAAATATGTTTTATTTTCATGAATGGACTCAGTATTTTTATTGTTACTTTGGTCAACAAAGTTCATGCTCAATCATCCAAGTACCAAATCTAATAATTCTGTCAGGTCATCTGGACAGTTTCTTTTTTACAGAGACGTTATGACCCGACTGAGAATTATTGGATTTGATACCTGGATGATTGAGCATGAGCTTTGTTGCCTTGAACCACTTTGGCTGTGGCTGCCTGCCTGGGATGAGTCGACGAGGGACAGGACGGCCCCCAGAAACCATCTTAGCTCCAGCAAACCGGTTGGTCCACTTAAGGTGTTTACTGCTTGGTGGGGAAACAGCTTTCTGGAACTCCTCTGACTGACGAAGCCCTCCGGATGGAGGGCGAAACGTTTCTATAAAAAAAACTGTCCAGATGACCCGACTGAGAATTATTGGGTTACTTTGGTCTGTTTCAAGTTATTTCTGTGGCCTTTGTGGGATAGTTTCTTTAATAAAAGGGTAAATGATTCTGCATCTGTATAATAAAACATAGCTATGTATTTCTGAGTTCACTTCTCTTCTGAGAATTTATCCTGTTTCTTACATTTGTGCTTAAAATAAACACGAGGGCTTTAAAATAAACATTTTTTTTTTACTTGCTGCATAAAAAATGTTTTTCTCAGGATGAGACAAACAAGCTAATCTCAGTCTGCCTCCATATTTTTTCCACACTTTACTCCATCTTGTGCTCTGAATTTCATCCAAAAGAAGATTGGCATTAGAAGGTTGAGGGAGAAAAACGAACAGGTCTCTTCTCTGGTATCTCCCTGACAGATGTCTGCTGGAAGATTCAAGCTGGCACCGCCAGTCGAACTCGAGCTGCCGCCGTGTTTCCAAACCCGAGTGAAACCTGGTCGCAGCTGAAAAACAAGACATCGGAACTTGTATCTCCACGCCGAGCTTACCTCTGCAGATTTCATCAAGTACTGGACGGTGTTTCGCTGAACTGTTGAAAAAGTTTGATTTTACATCCTTGTTTCTGCTCAGAGAACACTGAGTGTGAACACAGAAAACAATTAGGAGCGATAATATTCACGGACCCTACAACAGACTGCAATATGAGATTAATGCAGGGAAGGTGCAAGGCCAGCGTTTTCTGAAAACCATTACAAAACTGTGCCTCAGTTTGCTGCAATCAGCTCTGCCATCAACACTCTGCAAAACAAAGATCTCCCATAAGAAGCATGCTGCTCCGTTAACTCTTCAACAAGCTGCCAGCCATGGATGGTGCTGTTTTATACAGCTTTTTAACCCGACATGTTTTAACCAATCCCAAACTGTTGTTCCAGCTGTGCTCTGCCATCCATGTGGTCTCTGATAAAGTGGATCCCAGCACCTTATCGGTTAAAACAGCTCCGTGTCCATCAGTGTTTATCCTGTTTTCGAGCAAACACTTCCCGTTTCCAGTCAGCTGCAAAACTAAAACAAAAGGGAAAGCACACGGGTAGAACAAAAAAAAAAAAGTCAAAGCATCGCGACAAAGCTGAAAACAAAATGTACTGAGAGGGAAAAATGAGCAAAAGGGTCAGAACGGGCTAAAAACTGGAGTCACTGAGTCAGAACTAAGCTGAAGGGTGACATGTTGGGTTTATTTATTTATTTCTGGAAAAGAACATCTGCTGGGAAGATTTCCAGGACTGAATCAGTTTGTCTGGATGAGATTACTGATAATCTGACTGTTTGGTCTTCTCCCTTCCTGCAGGTTTGATGTGGGGTTAAAGGATTTGTTCCTGAATCAGCTGCTGTCTCTGATGTTTGCAAAGTTCACAACATCCTGGGCCGTGCACGGTTTGCAGCTACACAACCATCAGCACAAAATTATATTTCTGATTTACCAAGTTTGAGTGAGTCTGACTAACCTGAAACATTTCTGTACAATGGAGCTATTTATCCAGATGAAAGGGCAATAAATTCAGTTCAGTTTATTGATATAGTATCACGTCACAACAGAAGTCATCTCAGGGCACTGAACAGAAACATTCATATTTATAAGTTAATACCATTGTTTATCTGATATTAATGGTAATGATATGTTTTTGCCCTTGTTTCTGAGTGTTTGTCTGAACTTGAGCTAAACATCTCATGAAGCACTGACTAGTTTTTAATGAAACTCTCATAAAGGCATGATTAGATTTATATCTACATAAAAATACCTTTCAGAGTGAACCAACTTCAAGGTGGCAGCCACGGCTAATTGACCTCATCAGGCATGAAACTGGTAAAAACTCAGGTTTTATGTAACCCGTTCGCTTCAGTTCGACACAAGGGAACTGACAAACTCACTCAGGAACTCTTCTTAGCTTCACAGCGTTCATTTTCAGGAGCATCACTTTACTCTGTTACATGAACACCAGTGCTGTTGGTGGTAGTCTAACATGTGGCTCCTGCTGCTCCCGACGAGCCGAAGGGAGAGCTACTCACAACTTGCAGCTAATTAACAAACTGTAGAGTTTTGATAACAAACAATTCACATCAAAATAAACCATAAAATGTAAGAAATTTTCTTTTTTTAACAACATTCTCCACATTACAAACATTACAGATAAACTAATATTCTTTCACAAACAGTAAAACAAAAACAAACACCTTCTTGAAGTAGTACATTGAATGTGAAAATTCATGCTCAATAATCCAGGTAAAAAAAATTACATTGTTCACTCCAGGTCATCTGGATGTTTTTTAAATTTTTTTTAAATTTTTTATTTTTTTTAGACATTTCATCCTTCCTCTAAAGGATTCCATCAGTTTGAGGAGCCAAAAAAAAAAACTTAGTCCCACAAGTAGCACACTCCCAGTCCAGGTCATTTGGACAGTTTTTTTTTTTTTTGTTGTTTTTTTTTTGTTTTTTTTGTTTAGTGTTGTTGAGCCATTTCATCCTACATCCAAAGGACTTCATCAGTCTGTGGAGCCACAAACAAACTCAGTCCCAAAAGCAGCACACTCCCAGTCCAGGTCATCTGGACAGTATCTTTTTTTTTGTTGTTGAGCCGTTCAATCCTTCATCCAAAGGACTTCATCAGCCTGAGGAAGCACAAACAAACTCAATCCTACAAGCAGCACACTCCCAGTCCAGGTCATGTGTGGACGGTTTCTTTTTTGTTGAGACATTTCATCCAAAGGACTTCATCAGTCTGAAGAGGCACAAACAAACTCAGTCCCACAAGTAGACACTCCCAGTCCAGGTCATCTGAATGGTTTCTTTTTTTGTTGAGACATTTCATCCTTCATCCAAAGGACTTCATCAGTCTGAAAAGGCACAAACAAACTCAGTCCCACAAGTAGACACTCCCAGTCCAGGTCATCTGGATGGTTTCTTTTTTCTGTTGTTGAGACATTTCATTCTTCATCCAAAGGACTTCATCAGCCTGAGGAGGCACAAACAAATTTAGTCCCACAAGCAGCACACTCCCATAGTGGACCAACCAGTTTGCTGGTGAGCTGGTGAGCCAGTTTGCTAGTACATTGAAACTTTCTTACTAGAAAATACAATATACTGTACTTGTTACAGAAAATCAATAAAAACCTGGTACATTTACAGATATGCATTGAGCTAAAATGTACTGTGGTAGCTGAGTCGTTCTCTACACATTCTAAGACGGTGACATGAAAGTTTTGCGTTGTTAGTTTCTAGGTTTGCCCAAAACTTTCTCAACATCATATTAATCTTAAAAAAAACTCTGGCGTGAAAGGTGGCGGGCGATATGCATTCCTCCTGAGAATGCCAGGTGATCAGTGTTGCACGCCAACCTGTATGAACTGCAGCCATGTCTTTATTATGGGACACTTTGAGATGTTAATTTCCTTCCATGAGCAGCCTTCAAATCCTTCCTCAGTAATCCTGTTGGTTTCAAGTCTCAGGAATTTGACTCGACTATTTAAAAACTTTCCCCGTCTTCAGTCTTTCTTTGGTAGAATGACTCGATTGCTTGGGGAAGTTTGCGAACAGATGCCCTGGCCTTTTCCTCTGGAATTCTCTGGGATGTTTCAGTTCTCTATCAATGGCGGTGAGTCACCCTGGCTCAGGCGCAGACAAACGCGCCCAAACCGCGATGCACCGGAGAGCGGTGGCTTTCTCCCCGTAGCCCTGGCAGTGGTGCCGTCGTTTCTCTGAGTTCTCCCGATGGTGAACTCATGAATAATAATATCAGACAGTGTGGGAGAGATGCAGGAGGATTTACATTGCACAATCTGTCCGGTTCAAACTCTTTAGAAATGGATTTGTGTTGAGGATTAGCCCATTTTCTCAGGTTTTCAAAGGTCTTTTTTTTTAGGGTTGTCACCATGACTTGCTTCCAACATGAAATGTACAGATCAGTTTTTGAACAATGTCCTCGAGCTTCAAATAAAAAGTGGAACTAACGTTTTATTCTTCTGGACGTCTCGGGAAGCCTCTACCACTGCTGTCTTCTGCTTTAAAGGTGAGGATGAAGAAGGCTGTTTTTTAAAGTTTTATGATCTCAGCTGGACTGACAGGAGAAAAGTCTGAAGAAGTCCTCAGATGCAGTGCGCCCAAACCAAACCTGCTCTGCTGTCTCCACAACCAAGTGCGAGTTCACTGCCTCTGAAGGCCAAGGTTAAAGTGCTGTAAGCAAATGACCTTGCACGTTATTTACTCATGACGATATTCACTACAGACCTCTGTTAGTCAAAAACATAAAATGTGTGAAACTCCTGCTTGGATGGACGTCTCAAACGGCTAATCGTGGCATTAACCCAGGGCCTCAACGTTTTGATGCTCCAAAATGTTATTTTAACATTATTCTAGTAAAATGTAATTTTTTTAATTAAACGAGTGTGTTGCAGATATTTACTTATTTCCAATGATGTACAGACAGTGAAGAATTTTATATTTGTTGACGACTAAACCAGTTAGCCACTGCATAATAGTTCCTAGTGGGCTTCTGCTTAATTTGCTTTAGATCCTTTGTTTTTCTTACAATCTTAAAGTAATTTTTTTTTTTTTTCTCTCTTGCTCTGGTCGAGATTGGCTGCTCTTGCCTTTCCTCCCTTATCTCCCTTCTTCCTGCTTTGCTCTCTGTCTGTGTGAAGCGCCTCGGGTTCTCATCTCCCGAACCAAAATTAAGATTATGGATCTGGTATCATGGACGATCAACTCTATTGACAAGATTTTTTTCAACAAAACGACAAGGTCC
>JARVGV010001299.1:33609038-33624080 GCA_031762435.1 Hypsolebias longignatus | reverse complement strand
TGAAGACACTGGATGACAAAAGACTCAACTCCGGTGCTCTTCACTGACCCCTCCCTTTCTCTTTTCTCTTTAAAATCTGTTATAACCATCCAAAATCACATTTTTGGATCGTTGAAAGCAGCTAAGCTGAGAAGCTAAGCTAACAGGCCGACCTCGAGGAAAAAACCTCCGTCTTGTCGAAGCTCCAAAATTCACAGTTGAGACTCTTGCCTTTTTGTAAAAAGTTGTTTTTCTCTGCAAAAAGATGCTGAGAACTTGTTTACTGATTTTTTTAATTCACATTTTGTGTGAAAAATGCTAAAGAGCTCAAAACACACCGAGCGTCCGCCATTTTAAGAACTGAAGAAAGACAGCCCATGTCACGTCAAGGGGCCTCCCTCCCATTTTTCTTAAAGAGACACGCTGCTCGCTCCCTCACCATCCATCCTTGTGTCCAAACAGTCTTATACTGACATCCAATGGTCAAAAAGGTACTACACACAAAAGAAATTAACAAATATTTATTCTTACAATTGACAATAATTACAAATTACTGTATTGTCAAATTTCAAACAATATTATCGTTTATCACAATAATTTCTGAGACAATTAATCGCCCAGCAAAATTAGATATCGTAGAGGCCTATTGAAAACTGAAAGTACTCAGAACTATCAGAAAGTAATCAATGAATGCCCATTTTTTTAATTTTCAGTGTCAGTTCAATGCAAGGCAGCTGCTGTAGCCCGTTGTTAGCAAACAGCTGAAAGGCTGTAACTCAGTCAGTTTTACAGATGTTTACCTGAAATGTAATCATAGTAGCCGAGAGTATTCTCGAAACTGATTCAACTGATCTTGCAGTATTGCTCGTTACTGTGCACAACTTCATTTTAAACGTTTGACAATGTGCATGCCTTCAAGCAGAACTTTAAATATTGTAATAATGTCTTATTACGTAAAATAATTGACTGAATATTAACAACAAAAGCATTTGCTTTCCACAGCTGCCGACTGCCAGTGAAAGCACCAGAACACCCCAACAACCATAAATAAAATGCTTTAAATTACCTTTTTGTTGACAGGGGCTTCACAAATGAACTTGTCCAGCGTTGCTTTGCCTTCCGGCTGTTTTTCCATTTTCTGCAGGTTTCATGCTTGCTTTGTTTGAACAAATTTTCTCACACAGAGAACAACAAAATGAACCCAAAATGGAATATTTATAAGACATCGCAGACAAATAGTAAACATGCTGAAATATTCAGTTCTTAGCTTTGACACCACGTTGTTTTACGGGCTGTCAGAACGCCGTGATTTGTTTTTTCTGATTCAGATGTGTTTTACAATACTAGTCACTTTGCATTATTTAACATCCTTGTTTTCCAGTTTGATGCTTGGGCTAAAAAGACCTGCATGAAATCTGACAAAATGTAAAACTGGATTTGGATTAAACTGAATTTGTTATATGCATCCATCTGTAAATACTCAATCATCCAGGTTATGGTAATCCTAAAAGTATTTTCTGTAAGTCGTTAAAGAAACCTGGCTTTTGAGAAGAAATTGCTTTTTTAAAAATTTTTTTTTTTTTTTTTACCTAGGAGGCTGAAAATTTAAAAAAAAAAGTTGAGCAGTTTCACGCACATACTGCAGTGATGTAGGTTTTGCGTGAATAGGTTTAAAGTGTCTAAATTAGAATGACTAACGCAGTCGATTGAGCGGTAGTTTCTTTTTACAGGGTCAGGTTTGAGACACTTTTTTTTACTTCCCCAGTGAAGTCAAGTAACTTTTTCTCCATTACCTAAAAAAATAAAATTAAATATGTGACCATGAACACAACCTTTGATGTGATTTCAGAACATTATTCTCCACTCCCACATGACGAAAAGCTAAATGTTCCTTTCCTAAGACCTGGTTGTGGACAACATTTATTAAGGTGCATTTTCTGCAAAAATGCTGAGCGTTAAATGTCTGCTGAAGAAACAAACTGAGTAAATAAAGCTAAAACATCCTCATAATCTAAAAGCCCCCCCCCAAAAATAAATAAATAAATAAATAAATCTATGGCTAAAATGCAAAAAGTAGCAAAAGATGGTCCCAAACTAGTTAAACATTTAATAAAAGCTAAAGGTAGCAAAAAGCTAATGAAAAGCTAATAGCAGCAAAGTTTTAACTAGAAGGTAAAAGCATAAAATTGCTACCTGGATACAAAACATATCAAAAATACAAGCTAAAAACAGCAAATACTAAAACTTAAAAGTTGCTAAATGTTATCTAAAAGTAGCAAAGAGGGAGCTAAAAGCTAAAAGAAATAAAAGGTTAGCTAATAATATCAGAGTGGTGTTCGAAGCTATTAAAAGAAAAAAAAACTGGCTAAAGGCTTAAAGTAATAAAAATATAGCTAATTAAAATGTATGTATTGATTTTCACAGTAAATTTACACAAAGTGCCAATATTGAGTGTCAGGTTGCAAAGTTAACACTTTAAATCTCTTTATATTGAAAAGGAATAATAATAAAATATTATTACAATCAATAAGTATTGTAGTGCAAATGAGACAAAATGAACAGGAGCATTTTTGTGACAACTTTATTGTTCAGAGCTGCTCTCAGAGATATTTGAATCTGCCCAATTTATCTTTTTGACAGCAGCTCTTCCATTTTCTTCATCACAATGTATCTGCATGTTCAGAAATTTTAAGGATCTCAATATTCAGAAGAAAGAGAAATAAGAAAATCTGCATCTAATAAAACATCATATTTAGCTCAACGATATCCTGCAGTGACACAAACATGATTAGAGATTTCAAGAAGTAAAGATTCATGGCAAGATTGTCTAATTAGATCACATTAGTTCTGGGTCGGTTAATAAACTGGCAAATGAGCAACAACACAAATCAAAAACCACAAAGGTGTATTTTTATTCTAAACTGTTTTACGTTTGGGATAAAATCATGGTTCAGAATAATTTGGATTTGCTTCATATTAAATTGAAATAAATAAATAAATGTTTTATATTTTATTGTTTGTAGCAGCAATTTAAACATCCTCATAAAAATGTGTGCAGAAATATTTCCTATGATAATAAAGATGCTATAAAAAGGCATATTTTTCTGCAATAGTGCAAAACATATGTTTTAAAGAGCTACGTGGTAACAAAAGTAGAGAAGAGTGCTGAGGGTTCCACAGCACCCCCACCCCCACTGCTGATGCCAGAAGCCAGGCATGTCCAAATGCATAATGGAAGAAATACAAAAAAATATAAAGAATAAAAAAGGAGAAAAAACTATTTGTTAATGCTATATACATATATATATATATATATATATATATTTATTTTTACAATCTCTTTTTAAAAATTTGTTTAACTATGAAAATCTGACCTAATATAAACCAGCACTGCTACAACTACAGTTTATATGCACAGAATATCCATCCATCCATCCATCCATCCATCCATCCATCCATCCATCCATCCATCCATCCATCCATCCATCCATCCATCCATCTGCTAAATCTGCCCCACATTGTGGGTCCATTTAATGACCTATGCTCAAGGCTGTGGGAAGCTGGGGTGCACAGGGTGACGCAGCACCACGAGACGGGTGCCAGATGACAAGTGCGTTGTTAGAAAATAACTCCTAATGAATAAAACCAGATTTCATTGCTTCTGTCATATGTTTAAATTCCAATATCAAATCTGACACATGAACAGTGTTATTGTATATATTTGTGCAAAGTTTACAAATGCCTTAAAGTCAGTCGAATTCAAATGGATCAATATAAGGATTGTAACTTCATAAACATTACAACAAATAATGTCCATATTCAGATAAGACAACACGTGCATTTCATTGCCGGTATTTCGTAATGTGCTATACAAATTTGGTATTACTGTGTGTAGCACAAATTCACACATACCAACCAATCCTAACACTTTCAGGTGAATTCAGGTTTCATCTTATGAAATGGTTTTCAAACAGTGCTAAAAGTAGCTAAATTGTACAGTTAAGTGCAATTAGTGATAATCATGAAAATTAGCAGCACAATGATTTTTTCTACTTGAGTCGATGTCAAGTGAAACACAAAATGTCAGAGTGTATGTTGGAAAGAAACACGATGCAGGAAAGCTGAATATTAAAGGCAAGCTCTATGTTTCATTCTTGTAAAATAAAAAATGACCTTTATAGGAAAAAAAAAGGGCTTTGTATTCTAAATAAAATAGGTCATAAACTGGAGCAACTTCTTTGGTTTCTGCAGTATATAATTCCAGAGATGTCAACTAATAAAAAAAAAAATCAAGTGCAAAATATGAGTTTATAAATTGTAACACCAATAAAACAAGATTCTTTGTATTTTAAGATTTAGTCAAGAACAAAATCCGCTGATCGTCATGGATCTAAAGTATTTTTAATTCTGTAGCTGCATGGGCCTGTGGTAGACAGTGCTGCAGTCTTTTAATTCTGTAGCTGCAGATTTCAGTCCAGGTTGCATCAGGAAGGGCATCTGGCATAAAACAAATTTCAAATCTTTCATGCAAAGTTTGCTTGTTGTGGCAATCCCTGAACAAGGGAACATAAAAATCAAAAAAATAATACAGTAATTAAATTTTTTTTTTTTTTTTTTAAAGGACAACTCTGTAGCTGCTTGACTCATACTACCGACAACTGAAAATGGAAAGACCGATGTCAGGCAAGTGAACGGAGCATTTCTCCTTTAACATGCACGGGGACTTGAAAGAAGTGAAGGAGGGCACTGTCAGTCAGCTGGAGCACAGCATGGTTGAAATTCTTGCCCGGGCTAACGGAGCAAAGTGAAAGTTGTGGCTTGGCGATGAAAGGAGGCCGTTCATTCCAAAACACAGAAATGACATGGTGTACCTTCAGTCACTTTTCCTGATCTGTGCATACTGAACTACAAGACTGGAATTGTTTAACATCATTTGTAATTCAAAATGTCCACTCAGCCTCTTCCAACTAAATATATTTCCCTCCTTTTGTCAAATCTGACTTACAGTTTTAACACATTTTGACAACACTGGTGCAACAATGAAACCAGTTTGTTGCAGGAAACGTGAAAGCCAAAGCTGGAAATAAAGGCTGTAAATAGATGAACCCCACCCTGCTGGTCTGACAAGCATATGAAGCATGCTTTATAATGTGAAGATAAAAATGTTCATTTGTACTTGCTGCTATACACATTATGACCTTGTTGCACAGATTCATGGGTCACCACTGCATTTTATCTTTCCAAAGGCATCACAGCCAATGAAAAACATCTCCCTTCATTTTAGGATGACTTGTTTCAATCCATCATATATAAAGTAGCAAAATTACATTTGTGAAAATGCAGCGTGAACACTGAGTGCTGAATGACTGATAAAAATTAAATGAAAAAGCTGCTTTTGTTGTTCAAGCTACAAAAAAGCACAGTGGTGAGCACAGTTCCACTAACAGCGGAACTAACTTTACGTTAAGCAGATTAGCGTTTTTGCTAACTTTGCAAACCTTTAGTGGAATTAGCTTTCACCAAATTAAAATCCAGTAAATTAAAGTCTGCTAACTATATGTAAGAGTGTTCTGTACATTTAAGCATACAGGCCTAATGTGAAGCTATGCTATGCTATGAAGAGTTGAGCAAAGGTACGCGCCATCTGTTGACATCACCACTCTTGCACGGCTTTCCCCTCTCATACCTACAGTCTCAGTTTACAGCCCATAACAGAGACTTTAACAGAAATGCCAAACCAAACCAAAACATGAAAATAACATGAAAAACCCCTTTTCACACTCAGAAAAAAAATCATAAATTGTCAGAAACATTGAACACATAATTCTTACCTAGCATGCTTTTCAACACTCTTTGGCTCTGGGATGTGACTCTCTCACACAATTTACACATTTTTACTTTAATATAAACAGCACACAATTTACACATTTTTACTTTAATATAAACAGAGAATATTGATGAGGACACACAGCAACTTTGTAGTTAGTTTATAAACGTAGTTAACCACAAAGAGGATTGCTAAAGTGAGTTAAGTCGTTACAGTAAATGACACGAGGGAGGTGTCCGACACACACTGAATGCATCACTCTTCAGAACAGAAGAGTTCTCTTCTGCCACTTTGGTTCTGAAGGATCGGATTAATTTCTGAAAACTCACCTTTGAATGGGACATGTACACTTTCCCTGTGATTTATGAACCATTTTGAGTTGTGTTCTTTTACAGAGTTGTTACATTACAAACAGTCTTAGAGTGTCAGTGGCAGCAGTGTATGATACAAGTTAGTGCTTTAGCATTAGCTTCTTCTCGTTGTTTAGTTAGCAAATTAGTATTAGCTGTGCCATCCATTGCAATTTAATAAATTTTAGCACTCTTTGACAACAATTTCATAAGGTGAAAATATACCTTCAGGTCTCTCTTGTAAATGAGTCCTTGTGGCTCAGTGGAACTAACGTGTTTAAAGGTTGAATGAAAAAAATACCTAAATTCACCTGAAATTGTTTGGATTGGTAGAAGCCAGGGACCAAACTTGCATTTTTGTGAAAGAATAGTGTTTACGTAAAAACAAGGTGATTCCATTTTCAACAAAGGCTATTGTGTTCCCCTCTGAGACGTTAGAGAAGGGATATAATTAAAATTAATTATGCAGTCAGTTCATGCCCACTGTGATAGCTGCATCTGATGGTTAAGATAAAGGATGCGGCCACTTGTGTGTCAGACACGTGAGGTCAGCTGTTCATGAGAGTTGTTAGAGAAGCGGTCATGTTGTTACAAGAGAGGAAGTTAGAAGTTGTCCGAAGCTTGCAGACGTGGGATATCCTGGTGGAGAGGTGGCTCTGAGCCATGCAAAAAGTTCCATCTTGGACGCCGACCCAGTCAGCTGAGGAATGGAAAAGTCCACGGAACGCTCAGACACCCCAAGAGTGATGCATGCACAGCTGGAGGAGGTGTGGTCCCTAAAGAAAAAAACATCCCTTTTCCAGTGACAATGTGAACCTCTGGCCTCAGTTCATCACATCTGCTGTGGTAATGAGAGATGGACATCTCCCGGTGGGACAAACATCTTTCTTCTGATGAGGAGAACAATTCAGTGCCAACTTGAGTTTTCTTAGACATAATTTAGTTCACAAATCTGAGATAAAGTTTACCTAAATGTTAACGTTAGAGCTAAAATTTTAGTCCATATTGAATATACCTCTTCTGAAAGTCTTCAGACTATTTCACTTTCTGAAATAATATTATTGGTTATTCAGTCATATTTCATATATTTGTCATATTGTCATTATTCAAATTGAAAAAAAAAAAGTTACAGAATTATGTATTTAAATGACCAGATTCTTTGTCCTTCTTTGAGTGAGGGAAATTAAAATATTGTTACAAGGACTCACATTATAACTTTAATAAAGGTCGACCTGCATTCGATTGCACACCTGTTAACAAGGTGACCAGACCTCTTTATTTAAGCATTACCTCTACATATTATTATTTAATTTTCAGGATTCTATTGTAAATGACTCCCCGAGGCTCAATTGGATTACAGGTATAAAGGTTGAATAAGCATAGCTATGGGAACATTATTTTTAGTTTCTGTGGGCCTGTGTAAATTTGTGCAACTCAAAACCAAATTTGTACAACATATTATGAAATATAGACAATTAACATGTGCTTTCTTATCTGAATATGGACATTAAACATTTGTTGTACTGTCTATTAAATTGCAAACATTGCCTTGTATTGATCCTAACCGCTACAACAGTCAGTCAACCAGTCACATTTGTCATGTGTACATGTTGTAAGCCAAAAGTGTGCTTAATGAACTCGTCGAAACATTCATGTAACCTTTATTTATACAGGTTGGTCCCATTGAGACATGCCCACAACAGGCAAGCTGGTGAATTTTATTTGTAAACTGAATGTTGGCTAAATTTAATTTAGCGTAAGCTAATTCCACGAATGGTTTCCAAAGTTTGCGAAAATGCTAATCCGCTAAACCAAAAATTATTTACGCTATTAGCTATTAATGGATTATCTATCTTGCGCCCACCTCTGCTAATCTTCTGAATGAGCTGCTCACTTTGATAAATGGATAAATAAAATGGCACAAAGTATGTTGACGTATTTAAATTACAAAAACCATACAGAGAAGAAAAAATAACTATTAAAATTTGTAACACGCTGTGTGGAAAGTTCTGCTTTCGTGTAATTAAATGAGCCTGCTCGCAAGCGATCGTCCCATGAGCGCCCAGTTAGCAGCGTGAAGATGCAGAGTGTGATGGAGAGCCAGCACCACCCCTGACATCTGCGACAGATTACAAGGCGTAATGTGCTCGTGATAAACGTGTAAACACGAGGCAGTGATGAATTTGACACGGTTTTCCTGTGAAACATGGACCTTCCATTACACGTCTTATTACTGTCTCCTCCTTCTGATGGCTTAATTGATCCCTACGAGCCAACAAAACAAAAAACCTGCTACACCTACTCCAAAAATGATAAAACGCTTAGAATAAAATAAAATAAAAAATTTCCCCTCAGCGTTCCTCTTGTTTATCGTTTAATTACAGCGTAACGAGGCACTGAGCCTGTTGTCATGTTGCTCGGCTGTAAAGGTGGATGCAGCGTTTTATCGCCCGAGTTAATTTTCAATGAATGCAAACTGTTTTTCCACGGTAAAGAGACCGTGGAAGCCCCAGCCACCGGTCTGATGGCAACGTCCTGCTGCCAGGGCGGCTTCGGCTGTGGTCCGTGCTGAACTGCACGCCTTCATGGTCGACTTAAGAGGAGAAATGCAAAAGCATGGAGGCACAACACTCCCTTCACTCCACTGAGGCTGACCACAGCATCTGCTGCTTATTATTTCTCCTGTCGACTTGTTTCCCATTGTATTTATAGCAGGGAACACTTGATTTAGATCTGCTCCATCTGGTGATTTGCTGTAGGGATGGGTGCCACATCTTCCACTCTTTAGTGTAAAACACCCCCAACCCACCCAGCCTTTTCTGCTTGCTGGCTTTTATTTAAAGGAGATAGTAAGCGAGATAGCGGGGCGTCGCTCTTCTCTTTCTGTCTTCCTGACACCAGCTGCTGCACAGTTTATGATGCTATAGCTGGGAGAGAAAAAATTAAAGACGAAGCGGGGAAAGAAAAAAAAAAAAATCCCTCCCACTTTCTCTGGTGGTATGTAAAGATTCCACAGGCGGCCTCCAGAGCCCCCTTCCCTCCCCCAGTCTTGGATCCCATCAACCTTCAGCAGCCCCTGAAAAGGAGGGTGGGGGGGGGAGAGCAGCAGAGGTAAAAAGGAACGGCGGTTCGGAGCATAGAGAAGGAGGAAGAGGAGGAGGGAGCATTTTAAGTACCATCTTAACTCTCTGTTCTGCAGGTTTTCAGAGATTTGGATTCATAAAGGTAGAAAGAGTGGGTGTCAGTTTCTTTTTTTTATCATTATAATGCACTCCACAGGAAATATTATATTCTGATTTAATGAAATAACTCCATAAACCGACACTCAGGCACTACATTCAAGAATAAAAACAGCCAAATAAAAGTTTCCTGTGTATTTTTGACCACTTTAGCTGCCCAGACATGACTATATAAGTGTATAACCACATTTTATAGGTATCATAATACCTCCTAATGGGAAGGAAAGTCATTGCATTGAACAAATGGTAATGTGATATTCCACCCACGATTGACAATCAGTTCAACGCTTTCTTTAAATGTTCTTATTTAATTTCCCTCTAATGCATTTTTTACTCGGCACACTGGGAGCAGAAAGAAAGAAAAAAGATATTAGGGAAAGGATGGTGCAAAATGAGCTGCTAACTCCAATGCCTCATTTCACGGGTTATTTTTCAGCAAAAGATGTGTAATTTTTAATCAAATAATCATCAGGCTTTTTAAAATGTATTTCTGAAACAGGCTGTTTAACTGCTTTATGCAGCGTTTGAGGGTTGCATTTGCTCAAGCTGTATTTGACTTCCACTGGAGTGGAGCAAACAGGGAGCCCTGGCTCTTTGTGGAGGGCAACATGTCGTCCATTTAGCCACAACTGCAAGACTTTCTGAGTGTGCTCGCCAAAGAAAACAAGTCGCCATGAGGCTGACCGTCTGCCTCCTGAAGCTTAGTAGAATTTTAACTTTCTTGAACTCTGCTAAACCAAAAAAAAAAACAAAAAAAAAAAAAAAAATAAAAAAACGTAGTCTAAGTTTAATGTTCTACCATTGGGTTTTCTCTGCGAAGTGGAAAGAATCATTGTTTATTGTCATTTTTTTTACAGCCGTACACAAACAAAAAATGAACTTGCACTTACGTATATGTAATTAGTTATTTCTTTTTAGTTTTCTGCTTAGATTGTCAGTTGCAAATTATCCCTCCAGTGCTTTTTTTGAAAACCCTGATTTACACAGGACTTGAAAAACAAGAGGATTTAAACTTCACAAGTTATTCAATTGTAATCCATCTGGTGGTTCATGAAATGTTTTGCTAACAAACAGAGAGAACTGGCAGTGCTCCGTGTATGTGTTTGGGATAATGAATAATCACTATCACACCAAATTGTATCTCAATGTTGTAAAATCATCTGACTTATAGTAATTTTTGTGTTTGCAAAAATCTCTTATGTCCATTTTGTATGAGTTGCTCAAAAGTTAATCAGTTGTGGACGAACAAATTAATCAAATGATTACTTATTCTGAGTTTCAATAAAATCCGTTGACTGATTCTTATGATATTTTGCTAACGCCACAGAAAACCAAACACCAAGTCACAAAGAAAAAGATTAGTGCTTCTTGCCGTGGGCGGCGGGCGATAATAAAAATTCACTGAGTGCTCTGCAGAAGCAATTAAATGACAGGCTGACAGTTATTTGTTCTAAAAAAAATCTTTGGTAATCAAGAACAAACACAATGATGTGCAGCATCTTTAGCGGCTTCTGCACCATCTGTGGCTGTAAGACGGATCCGTTTGCTCTCAGCTATCAATATGGAAAACCGATGACAGAAATTTACAACAGGAAAAAAGAAGAAGTAATGTTTCAGCAAACATGTTTGTGCAATGCGTGAGCAGCTTATTAAACAAACAGCAGGCAGGATGACCAGAAACTGCACAAACAGTGAAGCCTCCCATGTTATTTACTTGTCGTCACCGCTGTGTGCGAGCGCGGTCACGCTCGCTTGTTGCCTCAGAGGAGGCTGCAAGGGAATAGGCCCATCTTTGCTGATATTTTTATGTACGCTCACCAAGGGTTAAGAGGAACGCTACCGGTGACCATTTGAAAGCTTCGGGTTCAGCATCCCCTCATAACTCTGCATATGCAAGCACAGCAGGACAGGCATGAGGCTGGTCTCTGCCTGTCTTAAAGACGAATGGGGCAGTGGCAATGGGCCTATAGGCCCCTGGGCTCCCTGTAGGTTCCTCACTATCAGCCTGGCAGATTAGGTCTGCATCACAGTTGACATTCCACAGCAGAAAGCAATTGGATGGTAGAGAAAGTGCCGTGTTCTTCTATGTCTCTTAAACGAGGCAGCAACCACTTTATTCAGCTAGTGAAAAGTTTATAAATTTTCTATTTAGCAAGAGAAATAACACATTTAGGTTGTTGTTGTCAATATATGGGGTAATAAATAAAATTATGAGCTTACTGTTAACATTAAATAAAATCAGAGTTTCTATTTACAAGACAGCAAGTGGCCACCAGATAGTGATCTGTGGATGGCCAAACAGCAGAAAGCCGCTGAATACCAACAGGCCACCAGACCGTAGTAAGCAGCGGACCGCCAAACAGCAGGTTACCAGACAGAAGTGAATTGCCGAACAGCATTGGGCCGCTGGACAACAACAGGCCACTGGACCATGAGATAATTGACCTTTTTACAGATACTAATGGACATGCTTTTGTGATGCTTTGTGTTCTAGACATGCCCATACCTACTTCCGGTTTCTTGAAATCCACTTCATGTCCACCATTGTTTCAGCTGTGCTCTGCGGTCATTCTGACAACATTGCACATCAAGGACATTTAGCTGTCTCATTCTAAAATACCATCCATCCATCCATCCATCCATCCATCCATCTTTCACCTGTTCCAAAGTTGGGTTGCTGTGGCAGCAGCTTGAGCAGGGAGGCCCAGACATCTCTTTCCAAAGCCACCTCTTCCAGCTCTTCTGGGAGGACTCCAAGGTGTTCCCAGGTCGACCGAGAGATGTAGCTTATCCAGCATGTCCTGGGTCTTCCCAGGGTCTCCTCCCAGTCAGACATGCCCAAAGCACCTCACTAGGGAGGCGTCCAGGACGCATCCTTACCAGATGCCCGAACCACCTCAACTGGCTCCTCGATGTGTAGAAGCAGCGGTTCTACTTCGAGTCTCTCCCAGATGACTGAACTTCTCACCCTATCTCTAAGGGAGAGTCCAGCTACCCTGTGTTGGAAACTCATTTCAACATCCTGTATCAGTATTCTCATTCTTTCGGTCACTACCCAAAGTTCGTGACCATAGGTGAGGGTAGGAACGTAGGCAGACTGGTAAACAGAGAGCCTCGCCTTACAGCTCAGCTCCCTCTTCACCACAACGAACCGGCACAGAGTTCGCAATACTGCAGAAGCTGCACCAATCCATCTGTCAATCTCACGCTCCACTCTTCCCTCACTTGTAAACAAAACCCAGAGATACTTGAACTCCTCCACATAAGGCAGAACCTCACCCTTGGTTCGAGGGTGAGGTTGTAAAAGGGTGAGGTTGTGAAATACCAGTAAAGCTATAATTTTTAAACATTTGTGTATAAAAGTAAATAAAAAATCAGACTAGACTTGAATGCAGACCTTGAATATCGGAAGTTGCTATGATATTTTTATAGCCATGTGGTGACTGATTTTACCCATGCACATTAGTAACTGTTCAAAGATCTCTACTAAGGCTAAACTTCAAATGAATGACTATTTGCCGACTTTCATTCGTGCTGCGTCAGCTGGAGCTGAAACTCTTCTTTGCCTTGTAGTTTGGTTAATATTGTTTGTATTGCAAAAAGACAAAAGAATTGGAGAACCTGGGGACAGAATTTACCATTCTGGATGACCAACCCACAAGCCTTAGCAAAATAATGCAAGTTCTGATTTGGGAACTGGTATCAGCTGATGATTATCTGTAAATAGCTCGGATATCAAAGACATAAACTCTTGATCAGAGCAAACCTAATATATCCATCAATAAAAAACACATAATTCCCATGTGAAGTCTTAAGTTCCCCATTTGTACTGTTTAATCCATTAGTCCATATTACCGGTAATAATAATGGATCCTATTCCCAACTGGTTCATATCATTGGTAGAAGGTCAAATTAGTGGCTGCTCGAATGACAGCAGCCCATTTTTGCTATGTTCGTTTTACTACCACCACCTATTACTTCTTCCCTGAAGATATACGGTCGACCATATACATGCCAATGAATCACACTTTGGCTCCGCACACAACACGTTGCCCTTGGTGAGGTGTTACTTCTCAAGCTCAAGGTCTTGTGAAGGGGTAATTATCCCGTAGGGCTGAGACAGGAGGATGTCAGAGGATGATGTGTTCAGCCAGGGTGTGAGTGGGGCTGTGTAATTGCAGGACACGTGGTGCGGGATCAATCATTTGGTGCATTTTAAAGACAAATAGGTAAGGTCAATGGCTGGGTGTCAGAAATAAGTTAACTGAATGTTGCATGTGGGGAATGCTGATAGAGACGTCTGAAATGGAAAGAAAATGAGCACACAGCAAAGCAGAAAATTCTTGCTTGTTGCGTTGTCAAATAGAGCTCTGCCGTTAGCTCAGGAGAGAATGTGGATCTCTTTTCGCAGATCAATAGGTCCTGCAGAGGCTGTCACAAGCCTGGGCCTGATGCATGCCTGCGTTGGGTCTCCACCCTCCACTGTTCCCACATCTCTTATTTGCCTCCTGTGTGTCTAACCACAGAGCTCGCTAAGTAGAAAAGAATATGCTCAAAGCAACACCGCTAACAGTGAGGACACCGGTGGGCTTCCAGCTGACAGATTCCAGCTTTGATCAAGATTCCAGATGGTTGGGGTCCGGGACAGGTGTCTTCCCGGCTCAGCAACCCCCTGTCGAGAGCCCATCAATAAGCAAAGAGAAGAATGGCTGAACACTTCGCCTAGTGACGAAAAACCCTTAAACATCATTAAACCTCTGATAGTTCTGTACACACTGTCTTCTTTTCTGTTGTTTTGTTCAGCTGCCTGCAAGAAAGACGAAGCTTGTAAAATCCCAGGGGATCCTCCACCAAGATTTCAGAAACTAAACTTTTTTTTCCTGTGAAAATAATTTCAAACACGTTTTTAAGAACCTAGTTTGTCCCTTTTATGGCTGAAACCACACTGACTACAATCAGCAATGAAAAGACACAGCGACCACACAAAAATCAATTGTAAAACTCCAGTGCCTTTTTTTTGTTTTTTTTCCTGTTTGAAGTTTGAAGTGGTGTATGTGTGGACTAAATGTGTTTCTTCAAACTGAATGTATGCTGCCTGGGGAATATAGAGAGCCAACAACTGGCAGGAGGAAAGCGCTCCGCTCCTCTGAAGTCGTTCACAATGAGTATCTCTGAAGTACAGAGAACAAAGCAGAGGAATCAGCAGTAACCATATATTTACTATCTTCCTGTAGTATTTCTTTAGGTGGAACGAAGGAAGAGAAAAGTCTTGTGAATTTTAAACGAGACACATAGAAACTACAAAACCAGGAAAATAGCATTCTATAAAAACGTGTTCAATAAAAAAAAAAATTGAATTTTTATTTCAAACTGCTTTATTTTCTTGTTAAAGTACAGGTAGTCCCCGGTTTCCGACCGAGATCCGTTCCAACGACCCGGTCGGATACCGATACGGTCTTAAACCGAAACAGCTCCCCCCGGCGGTCGTAAACGCGGATTTTCGGCCGTAAACGAAACCCGGAAGTAAACCGGAAGTAAAACCGCGATCGAAAACGACTTTTTAAACACGATTTTTTCCAATGTAAAACAACTTCGAACGGCCGTATTAATGATTCTAAATGCGTTTCCAAGCAGTTAGTTAACAAAA
>JARVGV010001299.1:33534758-33546150 GCA_031762435.1 Hypsolebias longignatus | reverse complement strand
GAGTGCACAGGAGTAGAGAAAGGCTGTGATTATTGTACAACTGGTCTGGTGGGTGAACTCTCTCCAGCTATTTCCTCCCATTCATACTTCCAAAGGTCTTGACTTTCTCTTAAATGCAATCTTGGCTCCAATGTATGGTTTTCTCCATTTTGACCTACAAGAAGGAAGCTGTGATTGACCTGAAATAGGAAGTCACTTCAGGAAGTTAGACACATTTTTTCAGAGGGCTTTTCTGCCTGCATTGTGATTTGTCAAGATTTGTTTCATTTTTATTTTACTTTGTCTTGATTATATCTCACCTCCGAAGGTGAAGCGGTATTGATTTGGTCCAAAAGTGTGTGTGCGTGTGTGCATTAACAAAACTACTGGAGCCAACCCAAATCAAGATGGCCACCACAGCTAACCAAACTTAGCTAACACAAAAATTGCTTTGTGCATGAAATTGTGCATGAAGTAATTTCCAAAGTTTGACCAGAACGGCTACAACTGCATCTCGACATGAGGTGATCTTCGTTTTAAATTAGTCGTGAGTGCCCAGTTGTGACAAACATCTGTTTTTAAACATTTTGTCCGGCAAGATTTGATTCCATCTCATTTTACTGGTTAAACTCAAATTCCTAATCAGTAGTGAACAAGCAACAGAAATGCGACAGTTGAGAAGTTGTTGTAAAAGTGCGTTTTAAAGGTAGAAATTATGGTTGTCATGGAGACGGTGCGTGATCTTTGCTTAGAGTTCTCATATGTGGGTGGCCCAGATATGTGAGTCAGTGAAAAAGACCACTCACTTTGCATCTGTTGTCACGATATGAGAGATAGTGAACTGTTTTTCTTTTTTCTTCTTGTTCCCCATGGAGAGGCCATACGGTCGAGTCCTCTTTCAGCTGGTGTGAACCTCAACCCCCGTTGTCTGAACTGGTTTTTCTCCAGGTTGGGCTGAGAAATTAACAAACGCTGAGTCGGACATCAGGGTGTCACATGTTGCAAAGATGGACAAGCCATAAAGGAATCCATATTACTGTATTTTTTGCTGTACAAGTCACACCTTTTTGCATAAATTTGTATGCCCCACAATTTATACAGCGAAGCAACTTATGTTTTTTCCTACCATTTTTATAAACCAATTTTTGGCTGAGATCTGACAATTTCATTAATTCTGACATGGAAAATATTGAACACTACCATTTTCAGCAACTAGATGGCGCTTTAGTAATGTGGCAATCCAAGTGTCTCATTAATAGGTAAAAGTGGCTATTAATAAGGCACTTGGCTTGCCATACCAAGCCACCTTTGTCTCGCTCTGGTGTACTGGAGCAAAAGTCAAATCAGCTGCATTTCGCCGTGCCACCCAGGCGAGATGCAGCTGATTTGACCATCAAAGTGCATTTATTAATGAAAAGTTAAACTGAGACACACCTTTACTATGACTTCGAGCAGACAAATAATTTTTTTAAAGTGTTAGTCTTGGTAAATTCTTGTTAAAGTCCTCTCATGCATGCTCCCGCGGCCTCCATTTGGCAGTCAATCGATTTTTGGCACAACACCGGCCCCCGTTTCCAGGTGGTCAGTGGTGATGCATAATAGATGTGTCTTACATGGCGAAGCAACATATTTGTTTTTTCCCACTTTATTGGACATTTTTGGACTGATGTGACTTATACAGCAGTGCGACGTGTATGGCAGCAAGTACGGTAGGCATTTTATCTACATTCTTCTCAAAAGTATCGGTTTAAATAATTTCTTCAAACAAACATGATGAGTCGTGATCAGAATGTGAAAGTTTAGCTCAGCAGCCAGAAAGTTACCAAAATAAAATATTTTATGCAATATTAGATAAACAAAGTTGTTTTTGTGTGAAACTAACTTGTATTTTTTTTTTTTTTTTTTTTTGGCTTATTATGAAGTTTTGTATAGTTTTTATTGCTAACTGCCTTGGATGACAAGATTTTATTTTTAGTTAAGTTCCTGATCTGTTCTCAGAGTATGTGTTGGGGATGATTCTTAGCTACTACAACACCAAATTTTAGCCCTCTTTGTGCAAATGTCTGCATTATAGGCATTTTTGTGTTTGCTAATGTTGATTAGCTGTGGTAGCCATCTTGTATGGGATTGAATCTAAAAGTTAATCGGCTGTAAACATACATCCAATTAATAATATCTGAGTTTCATCCAAATTAGTTTGCTGGTTTTGAGGTTACAGTATTTAGCTAAGAGATTAGCAAACACACTCGTACCATAAATGCCTGCTACCATAAATGCAGGTAGTAATTAAGCTTGCCATATTAAATGTCCATTACAGTCCATTAGGAGGATCTAAAGACAATTAGAGAATCAGTTTGATTTAAGTCATGCAAACGTCATCCACTTCATACATAATCTGAAAATTCAGTCAGATATAACTTGTTTAATACAGTTTTTGACATCGTTTGAATAACTATAGGTATTTTCTTCATTCAAGCATTTCCTCTGGAGGAAGAAACATGATTAGAGTCCATCAAACAATAGTTCTTGGTGCTACACTTTATTTTGTCAAATAGAACAAATGCTTTACAGCTTCACATCTTCACTGAAAAAAAACCCCATTCACTGAAAGAATTTAAAGCAAAAAGGAAAAACATGTCGTGAGTCCTATTATCCTCTCCTCAGTAGAAATTCTCTAATGAGCTCAGGGAGTCAAAAAATAAAAATTAAAAAAAGGTGCCATAGCCTTCCACCTGCTTATTGGCACCAGCACCTTAGGGAGCAGGTTTGGATTACATCTTGCCTAAAGCTCTGCAGCCCCGTGAGACGTCAGGCCTCAGAAAACCTTGTCCAGACTTGCCAGTGTACAGTAGAACTGAATCCCACCCTACGAGTCGGGCCTGTTTTCCTTCGTCTCGCCTGCAGCATTGTGTGGGATAATTAGCAAACTTTCAAGGATGAGTGTGCCTCTGGATTAAATGCAACACCTGAGCCTCCACGGTGCAGCGTGGAGCTCCTGCGCTCTCTGGTTTTGTTTGTGAAACCGGTTCAACGTCTGTTTCTACACCTGTTTGTCACCCCTTCACTTTAAATCTGTCAGTTTGTCTCTGTCAAGTAAATATTGGCGGTCTGATGATTAAAAATAACAAGTGGATAAATGTTAATAGCTTATGAGTCAGTCATGAATCAATGAGGAATGTGCTAATTTGATTAGGATAATTTATGGATGAATATTGCATCTCACACTAAATCTTAACAAAATAAAAATAAAAAACACCAAGTCTATTTTAACTGTTTAAAATGGCATCATCTGGAATGTATTTATAAAACAAGACCAAAAAATCCACCCCAAAAATGATTAAACATCACAACTTTACTCATTCTGTGAAATTCCACTTCTTACCCATCAAATACTGAACACTGTGGTAAACTGTAGCTCCCTAGGATGAACGAGTCACTGGGAACTAGTGATGTGCAATTCTGCAAAATCTGGTATCGATCCGACACCAAGTATCGCATATACAGTATTGATATCGATACCGATACTTTTATGATTACGGTGAATTTTGATGACGTTTAAGTGTTTTGTGGTTTTCCTTTGGATTGTTTATTAGTTAAAACTCAGGATAGAATTAGGCAAAGTTTATATGTAAATAAAAAATACTTAATTTTAATAAAAGTTTTTTTCTGAAAATAAATAAATAAATAAATAAATAAATAATAGAACAGTAACAAAACAATTTTCCCCATACCTTCTGATGGCTGGATTTTTTTCTTTCTTTAAACAAAGTGCACAAAATGATCACAAGAATAAATTAAACCATTATGTCCAGAAACTATGATAATTAAATAAAAATGGTCCCTTAATTGCACCCCTTTTCTGGATATTTTTCTTAAATAAACAAACTGTACAAAGTTATCACACCGCAACAAATGACTGCGCCACTGAGTCACGTGATCAAAACACTGTGGGTAGGGGCGGAGCCAAGTTGCTCTGTGCTGTGACAGGAGCGGCACTTACACAGTCTGTTCGCATCTTTGATGAAACTGCAGCAGTGCATACAGGAGAGAAACTGATTCTAAAGTATTGATCTCATTACACTGGTATTGATCAATATCAGTACCGTTGTTGGTATCGATATTATCAATATTTTGATAGATCCGCCCACCACTACTGGGAACTAATAACGTCTGATTGTAAAAGTCCCTGAAATCCAAACGTGTGAAACGTTAGTGAACATTCATGCCAAACAGCTTATGCTGGCCCGACTATGTTTACACACCAGCCCTGTGGGCATCGGCTCAGGAAACATTCAGCGGCTGATAATGGATGAGGTCTACAGACCCTCCTGAGCTGCACTGAAGAACCACCAGGTTTTATACAGGACTAGTTAGTGTACTCCAGTCCTGTTTAAGTCCTGAAAAGACCGAGAGCTGATGGAAGCAGTTTGTGCATTTATTCAATACCCTAGATTTCAAGAGGTCCTTTTGCCCAACAGTTCACCAGTACACTGCCAATTGCACAATTGGCTGCACTGGTTTAACACATACTCCTTCTATTAACACTGACTTTTTCATGACTAGTGGCACATTTGCCCAACTAGTTGAAGCCAAAGTCGTAGAGTCAGCACTTTGGTTGGTCTTGTTGCTGTTTTAAGTGCTCTATAAATAAATTGGTATGGTATGGTGTATGGTATGGTATGGTATGGTATGGTATGGTATGGTATGGTATGGTATGGTATGGTATGGTATGGTATGGTATGGTATAATAAACAGTAACTTTGCCACACTAGTGGCCCAAAAGTTCCAAGTTGTTGGCTTTTTTAAGTCAATAATAACCACTGGTAACTACTGTGCTTTACAAGTTAACAAGTAAAATCAAAACCCTTAAACGTTAACCACTCAACCCAAATGATGTCTTCAAGTCAGATAGTGACTGTCAAATATCAACATTAGTTGACTAGTGCACCCTAAAAATGTCACTACTCAACAATTAAACTCTGAATTCTCACTAAACAAATAATTGACATGTTTATAGCCTAACTAGACCACTAGTGCATCTAAAAAGTTAACTATTCAACGTGTGCACCTAAACTGTTGATTAGGTAACTAATAATGTAAACGGAACTGGCCTGGCCAGTTAAAAAGTAAAAATATCCACAAGTTAAAGCTTTTTTGTCCTTAGTAGTTAACTAGTACACTTAAAATGTGGACTCAACTAGTAACACTCAAAATACCCACAGGTTAACTAGATTATGTGTTTTTCTTATTAGTTCACAAATGCACCTAAAAATGTTAACTAGTTAACTAGTATACTCCAAATGCCCAATACTGTAGTTGTTTTTTTCCCCTACTACATAACCAGCGTGCCTAAAATATCAAGAAGTCAACTAGTGCATTTAAAATGTTGACTGGTTAACTAGAGTTGCCCTTACTAGTTAACCCAAGACACCCAAAATGGCAACCAGTTGATTTGCTTTTAGCCATACTAGTTAATTAGTGTTCATAAAAATGTCAACTAGCCTGGCCTAAAATGTTTAATTAAGTTGTAAAATGCAAAATGTCCAATAGTTAACAAGTTGTATGTTTTATGGCTCTCCAGATACATTTTTAACTAAATGTGACTTTACTTGTTAACTTGTAACACCAAACATGCCAGCTAGTTGACTTGCTATGTTCTTAGAGCCCTATTAGTTAAGTACTTAAATAAATGTGGCTTTACTTGTTAACTTGTAACACCAAACATGCCAGCTAGTTGACTTGTTGATGTTCTTTGGGCTCACACAGTTCCTGACAGCCAGCAGGTCAGTGGTTGACCAAACCAAGTATCACAATGTTCTGTTCACTTTTAAGTTGGTTTGATTTGTGGCATTGAATCATAAATGCAATAAACAGAAACCAAATCCCAAACTCAGAGGCCCCCTCCCATTTTTTTAACTGAATTTTTCAGGGGTGCTAAGTTAAAATGTAGGAAGAGGCTAAAATCGCCACTGCTTGGCGCTATATAAATAAAATGAATTGAATTGAACTGATTTTACTAGTTAACTGACAACACCCAAAATGACTAGTTGCCTCTGGCGGCGTCTCGCAGAAGCCTCCTTTGATTCCCTTGATGCCTCGTGTTGTGAGCAGGCTGCATGTGGCCGTGCGCCGGCCTCTGTGAGGGATTTAAAAAGCACACATCTCACCCACTTCATTCAGAGTCACTTCCAGGACGCACTCTGTTTAGAATCAAGCCTGGGAGAGTTTGTAACCATAAAGCCCAGGTGCTGACAGACCTCCCTCCAAGCTGAGCATGCGCTGCGGGGCCATGCTGTGCAGGCCTGGCTGGGCCCTGCTGGACGCCTGAGTACAGGTTGCCCAGCAGGCTGTATTGTCTCAGCCTTCAGCCAGGGATGATAGATGGAGCTGGAAGTGCTCCCAGAAAGGGGGTGAACACGTGTGGCAAGCCGTGGCAGGTGGCGAGCGCTGACTTGACAGCAATTAAATGTACAAATCTTTGATTAAGCTCAGGGGGGAGGCAGTCATTAGCAACACTGAATTGGCTCTTGCACACATGCACAGCCTCCACAGTCCTCTCAAAATGTACACACAGATCACATTTTTCATCTCAGCACTAACACGAACGTATGAGTAGGCTTCTTGTGACTAATACGATATTCAAATTAGACATATCATTCAATTTCCAGTAACAAATTACTTGAATGTGTAAATATTACAGAATTTTACTTAGAAGTGACACAACTGCACTCAACAAAAATGCAGACTTGAGTGTTGCTCAAGGAAAACATTCTTGAAGACTCACACGTGGACTTTTAAATAAGGATGAATACCCTATTGAGTTTAGACTCTAAAGTTGTTGCAGTTTGTGTGGAGCAAAAGAAAAGTCTGATGAATAAAATCCATCTGTGAAGTTGATGTGTAAAACTGTGGGGCAGTGCCGCAGGGCAAAAATAAAATTAAGAGATTTAGCAGGACTTAGAGTGATTCGGTCACTGTTCAGCTGTAATGTACATCGTTACCAGTCAAATCTCTGCACAAAATATTTGATCGTTTTATAATTCTAGAAAGCAGAAATGAGAATTTTTCTCTTTCTCAACTAGAAGTGCTGACGTGTCTCATCCTGTCACGTAAAGAAGTTTTGTAAAGAACAAGCAGGGATTTAAAAGTGTTTCTGTGCCAAACCAGTAGCTTTTCCAGTCACCTTTGCTAAAACAAATAACATATTTACAGAAAAATCAAATAAAATCAGCCAATTCAATCCAATCTAACTTTATTTGTAAAGCACCTTACACACGACAGCAGATTCAAGTGCTGTATACGATCAACATTAAAACGTGACTCATACAAATTACAATTAAAAACGCAAGTCAAATAAAACCAGGTCATAAAAAATAAAATACATGAATTCTGATCAAACAATGAATTAAAATAAACAATAAAATCTAAAAAAAAAAAAAATGTCAAATTTAATCAAAATAACACTTTACAAGGTATTGAAAGCCAAAGAAAACAAGTTGGTTTTAAGAAGAGTTTTAAAAACAGATAATGAGGAGCAGGAGCAGCTGGTCAAGTTCAAGTTTATTGTCATTCGCATCACATGTGGTACATGAGGTGGAACAAAATTATGTACTAGGGGTCCCATTTACAAAAATAACAAAAAAATAAAGTATAAAAGAGAATATATAAGGATCCAAGATGTACAGTAAAATATACAGCATGCTAAACCAACGCCAAACAACAAGCTAAAAGATCTAACATATACGCCAAACTCTAATAATGTAAAACAATATGGCACAACAACAGCAGCCTGAACATGAGCCTGTGGTGAGCAGATGGATAATGAATATAACAGCATAAGATAATCAGCAGCATGAGATCAGCAGCACAGATAATGCAATGTCAGGTGATCCGAGTGAGCCAGAGGGCAGCACTTCAGGGAGGTAGGGTTGGGTAAAGCCTAAGATTTGAAAACAAATAAAATAATTTTAAATGGATCCTATGCCATCCAGTTCCATCCTGCCACGGGCAGCCAGTGGCGTGAGGATAAAATGGGGAGATGTGCTCATGTTTACATGTGCCAGTTAAAAGCCTCGCTGCAGCATGCTGGACCCTCTGCAGGTGGGCAGGACCCACTAATCCCCAGATAAAGTCTGTTACAGTAATCCAGGCAGGTGGTAACAAAGGCATGGATTACCGTCTTAAACTGTGTTATTGGAATGATTGGTTTTATTTTGGCTAGCTGTTTCAAATGATAAAAGTTATTTTAACAACTGACTTGATCTGGCTGTCTCATCTGTTATGTTCTATTGTTGATTCTTGTGTGTGTATGATGAATGCAGAGTGTGTCAAATGAGAATTTCTGCCACAATTGTTGTAGACAATAGTTTTATTTTATCTTATTTATGTTCTGGATCTAATTCATCTCCTAAATTCCTCACTTTCAATTCGCTGTACTGGTTCAAGGAACCTAGATCTACAGGAGAAGGCTCAGCAGTACATCCAAGAAAAACCACCTCAGTGTTGGTTTTGTTAAAACTCTAAAAGCAAAGTGCCATCCAGGCTTTTAAGGCCTCAAGACACCCAAGAAGCGGATCAATTGAATATGTGTTGATTTAAAAAAAAAAAAAAAAGAGGGACAGAAATCTGACTGTCATCTGCATAACAACAAAATGAAATGCCGTGCTTGCAAATGGACACGTAAGAACTTGCACATGTTCCAAGTTTATGGTTCAGTTTCAACTAATCCAGTTGAAACTGAACCATAAACTTGTTCCTATTTAAGTGCAAGCTCTTTATTTTATTTTCATGTAAACTCCTGTTTCACACACATACATTTAAAGCTCATTATTATGGGTATTTTTCTGTATTCTCACTGTACATTTAAACACGAAAGACATCTTGGATACCACACAGGCCTGTCGCGATAAGCAATAAATCAATTAATCTCATGATAAATGAAAATTATCAACCTCATTTTCATTTATCGTTTCTTTGTGTGTCTCCCTTTCTGAAGACACTGGATGACAAAAAGCTCAACTCCGGTGTTCTTCACTGACCCCTCCCTTTCTCTTGTCTTTTTAAAATCCATCTTAACGACCCAAAATCATGTTTTTGGATCGCTAAAAGCAGTTAAGCTGAGAAGCTAAGCTACAAGCTAAGCTAACAGGCCGACCTCAGGTAAAAAAAAAACCTTTGTCTTGTCGAAGCTCCAAAATTCACAGTTGAAACCCATGCCTTCGTGTAAAAAGTTGTTTTTCTCAGCAAAATGAAGCTCAGAACTTGTTCACTGATTTTTAAAAAAAATTTAATTAAAAGCTTTGTGTGAAAAATGCTGTGCTAAAGAACCCAAACTGCATCGAGCACTCAAAAAAGGAAAATTAGGTGGTCCTTACATTAAAACAAGAACAACGTGTACGTTTAACAAAATTAAGTCATGTTTCAAAGGCCAACGTGATAAAATCATGTCAGATGAGCATAAAATTCAACAACATAACATTTATGAAACTCATTCATGTTGAGATAACATGATTCATTATAGTCAGACTGAATTTGCACCCAACTTGCACCTGCGAGATCACGGGAAATCCCGCGAGAAGACACACTGACCGGGAAATGTGCCTCGTGTCAGTCAGCATGAGAGAGAGAAAGTTGCCTGCCCTGCATCGTGTTTGAAACTTGGAAAAAGGTAAGATTCAATCCATTTTCATCCATCTTAATTCAAATGAAAAGACCTGCATGGCATAATCAGTGGACTTTTAATTGTTTTCTGTAATATTTCTTGTCACGTTTTTATGTAATTCTTGCACTCAAGCTGCTAGCTAACATGTTAGCAAAGTTACAATATAGCAGGCCTTGCTCCATTATGTCTGTTCCATGTTTGTATTTATCACCTTATTTTATATTATATGAATAAAATCGGTAAAGTGTAGACACAATCTACAACTACATGGTTACAGTTAGTGTAACGTCTGATTAACATGCCCAGCATTACAGCAGATGGATCACATTCAAACTCAAGCATGGGGTAAAAAAAATCCTATAACAATTTGAATAATTCGACTTAAAAAAAAAAAAAAAAACTCGAAGCATTGAGACTTTGTTAAAGTATTTTAATCAGCACAATTTTGTCCATCCGGTATATTGTTTTGATCAAACCTCACAATGTTTTATTATATCTTTTAGTTAGCCAAGTTGTAATATAAAATATCACAATCTAAAAAAATTGAATTTACACAATGTATGTTTTTTAGTGGTGTTTACAAATGATTCAAAGACAGTGTTCTTTTAATTAATGCCCTCAAACCTCACAGGCAATTGGAGTCAAGCAGCATAATAATTTTACTTTGATTGCAGCAGGGTCATTAGCAAGTGTAGATAACCCTTTCAAAATATTAAATAGTTGTATCTGTCGTAAAATAAGCTTATGTAATTACTGCAGAACCTGAGAATTAAAAAAAACCATTGCATTACTAGATTTATAAACTGAATAAGCGGTAAAAATAAGCATCAGCTGCAGCCCTGACTTTTACACATAGTATGTTTTTTGTACATTTGGGCAATAAATGTAAAATTATAACGTTTTTATTAGAGGTTTCCTAAACACACCTCATTGTTCTGATTTTAAATACATATTCCACTGACGTAAAAATGTCTATATGGTTGTATTTTTTTCTCCAAGTAGTTCAGAAAATTTTTTGAAATTCATTTGTTTAATTTTGATATATTTATTTATTTATTTTTTAAAGTTTATGTGCTCATCTTGTCCTGCTGTCTTTTATCTCTGTTCTTTATAACTCAGTGATTTCATATTTAATTCACCACTGTTCTGGTTACACATGCTCTATATGTCCAGTATAGTCATGATGCATTCAAGAGACCTATACCAAAAGTTAGAATACATGTACAGATACATTTCTGCTCAGGATTAATTAAGTATTTTAATGGTTGAAAATTTATATTTTCTCTTTCAGAACAACATTTGACTATACCCATCAGCAAGAAGGGGGTCATCGGCCATAAAGTTTTAGATTTCTGTGATTAATAGTAAGTTTTGCCAGATCTAAATTGTGTGATCCTAATATTTGTGTGCTTTTAAAACTAGGGTTCAGCTAAACCTGTATTTGGCAAGTCCTTTTTTATCAGAAGTAAAAAAAAAGAGAAACAATGAGCAAAAGTTGGCGGAAATAATGGACAAGACCTTTGCACTCAGAAGGCAAGAGGTAGTTCGAGAGGCTCCCATGATAGCTGATTTCAAAACACGGTGGCCAGCTCTCGTCCATGTGCGTCAGGTAAGTGGATACATATATAAAAGAACATCCACACTGCATATGTGTCACAATACAGTACATATTAAAAGGCTTGAAAAGTTACTCAAACTGATGCAGATTTAGTGAACGCCAGCAACTGCAGTCTAAGTTGGCCTTCTCATGAG
>JARVGV010001299.1:33465430-33476373 GCA_031762435.1 Hypsolebias longignatus | reverse complement strand
ATGTATGAGGTACATACACTGTGTGTGTGTCTAGTGGCAGCAAATTGCACATGGTGTGAAACACATACTGCAGCTTTAAACTGCTGACTGCCAGTATTTGATAGTCTGTGCAATGTTCCTGAATAGCCGAACCAGTCAGCTGACCTCCATCCAACCGAGCATGTGTTTGACTTGCTGAGGACCAGACTGAGGGCAAAAAGCCTTCAAAACAAGCAAGAAATGAGTGTGGGTTCAGTTCAGGCCTGGCAGAGCATCATCAGAGCCCACGCTGCGCGGATCGTCACTGCAGCAACCGAAGAGCGTTCACGACAAACGTCTAACGATTCAGTTTGGAAAATATGAAGTGAAATGTTTGAGTTTTAACATTTTACATTCTCAAACAACGTGTGTTGGTTGTGTCTAGCTCTGAAATGGACGAGGATGTTTTTAGCTAATACCAGATGTCTCGTTGTGCTTTTTTTATGTTTAATAAATCACAAGTTTTTAGATGTGGCACTTCAAATGCTGAGGGGTTCGTCATCTTTAATCTAGAAGTCCTTGTCTAATTAAAAAGGATGCCTGTCTCTACACAAAAGCAGTTCTCTCAAAGCCTTTAAAACACACACACACACACACACACAAAAAGCTCTTGACATAACTGAGGTCTTCTCTTTAAAACGATTGCACCTCCCAGCTGTTTTGTTCTTTCAGATTCTATTTATTCACTTTAATAATATCTGAGGTGCTGTTCGTCTTCGATTTCTTCCACTGGGCATTTCCACTCATGTGAGGAAGGAACTTCCAACAAAGAATTGCTTATTAATTAAAGATCTGCCCACTGTGGTGTGGGAATTCACAACTACTGCAATTTGTGCATCAGCCAAAAACAACCCTAGGGAGAAAACCTTGGAAGCCTAATTTGGAATAAGTTTAATACAGCTTAGTGCTTCCAAATCAAATCAAATGATTAGATTAGTGCAAAAACAACAAATTACAGTACACAGAATTTTTTTTTCTTTGAAAGTTTTTTCTTCTTAACCAGAAGCTGATCAGGCACTGAGAAGAAATCTGTGTTTCCTACGTGAGCAACTCTTTAAGGTTTAATATCATTTTGGAGTTTAGAAGGCAGACCTAATGGCTGCTTGTAACCAGAAGTGGAAAACACAGAAAAGTGTTATTTGGTAGTAAACCACTAAAGTGCAAGACGGGCTGATACAAGGCCTTGATACATGAGAGGATGTGCTGAGCTGAGCTGGCACACTGCAGCCAATTACACTCAGGTCCTGATGAGCAAGCTCACATACAAAAAGCTAAACAGGGAGGGGGAATGCTTTCCAGTACAAAGGTTTGCAGCTTTTATGTTCCAGTCACAGGCCATGTGTGCGCATGTGGCTGCTGCTCCATAATTTACATCGCCCTGGCTATAAAGAGATATATTTCTCTGCTGATGTTGGGATTATCACTGATCCTGGCTGCTAAGCAAACACTTGGGCTGAATTTAAGGGTGTTTGTCATGCTCGCTTGCTCCGGCCCCACCCTAGAGATGAGAGCGAGGGTCATGAGACTGGAAAGGCTGACAAAAACAAATCTTTAATCAATATCTAAACCCTGAACGCAAAACCCTCTCTCTTCTGTCTCTGTCTGGCAGCGCTCGGGGAGTGACAGTTTTTCTTTTTAATCTGTGCCCACTTTGTGGAGAAATTGCAAGCTAATGTTTTGGCTATAGATCACTCAAGAAATCGCCGCCGGCGGGGCATATCTAAGGCAACGGTTTGAATGCAAACACAACAGCTAATATGGCTTGTAAATGTGAGGAGCAACTGTAACTGCAGCTCTACCTGAATCGCCTCAGAGGTGAATTATTGGGCAACAGATACATCTGTACAGGAGAAAGCTGTGTTGACAAATATAATTGCATTTAGGATTTTATCATCTTTGTTCAGTTTTATTCCTCTATATTAGACCATGATACTTTAATAGCAAATGCCACAATAATCTAATAAAAAAAGCTGCTGTATTTATGGGAGATTATCACAAGAATATAAACATGAATATTCTACTACTATACAATACTAAATATTACTACTAAATCTACTATATACAATATGAACCATGATGACATGATTGATTAAAGTTAAAGTTCTATTCTCAGTTATGTCTTATTATATTATATTACTCTTGTTATTATCAATTATATTCTCAACTAGAAGCAGTGATGAGTTCATGAGATTCTTTATAAATAAAATTATTTGTTAGGGGAAAAAAAATTCAATCCAACTTTCCTACTATCACCTCTGGTTTTGTGTCTGATGAGACAACTTTTAAAATGTGAGTAGAACCTGATTTATGTTTGGACTGTTTTTGTCCTGTTGAGCTCTCTGAATTGTCAAAAATAATAGCTTCATCCAAACCATCTACAAGTCTGCTAGATCCCATTCCATCCAGGCTATTTAAAGACGTATTTCCCTTAATTAATAACCATGTCTTGAATCTGCTTAATTTGTCTCTAATGAATGGTGACATATCACAATGCTTTAAGGTTGTTGTAATTAAACTTTTACTTAAGAAACCTGATCTTGATTCAGGAATTCTGACCAATTATAGACCTATATCTAATCCAACTTTGATCTAAAAAAAATTCTAGAGAAAATAGTTTAAAGAAATAATCTGTTTGAGGAGTTTCAGTCAGAGTTTAGAGCTCACCATAGCACAGAAACAGCATTGGTGAATTTTACTAATGATTCTCATGACCTCTGACAATGGACATGTGTCTACAGTGGTCCTGTTAGACCCCAGTGTTGCATTTGATACAGCTGATCATAATATTCTACTACAGAGACTTGAATATGATGTTGGGATTACAGGAATGGCTCTAAATTGTTTAAATCATATTTATCTGATATATTCCAATTTGTAAATTAATTTTCACTATACACCAAAGTTATTCATGGAGTTCCTCAGGGTTCAGTGCTTGAACCAATACTCTTTACCTTACCGGTATAAATGCTTCCATAAGGTAAAGTTATTAAACATCATGGGATAAATTTTCAGTAAGGATGGTGCCCTCTGTGATCACCCTGCATTTGTACTCATAGTGTCTCTCCCTGCTATTCTCCCAGATCCGTATCATCCATGTGTTCTGTCCAGCTGTTTGTGATTATGTCTCATCTAGTCTGTGTATTTAAGTCTTGGTCTGTGTCTCAGTCATTGTTGGTCTATCATCTGGTATCCTCCTGTGTTCTATGAGATTTCCACGACCTGTTGTTGTGTTTGTGCTGCCACGTCAGCCTGTTTATATATTATTATTATTATTAAAGTACTGTATTTATTATCTTACATCCTGGCCTCCAAGTCCTGCCTGCACCATTGGGTTTTTTCCTGCTCTGCTCTGCCTGAGACCCTGACAATTTCAATGTTATACTGATGATACAGTTATATTTGTCCATGAAACCCAATGAAGCCAATCAGTTACGTAGACTGCAAGCATGTCTTGAAGACATAAAAAATATGGATGACCCTTAATTTACTGCTTTTAAACTCAGACAAGTCAGGTGTTTAGGTTTATGGGTCTGAGTATCAGCTGCTAGAACATCAAAGGCTAGCTAGAAGATAAAAGTAGCAAACGGTTAACTTAAAAATTAAAGCTAGCAAAAGGCAAGCTTGAAGTTAAAAGTTGAATTATAGCTAAAAGTTGCAAAAAGCCAGCACTTGCTTAAAAGTAGCGCAGAGATATATAAAATCTGAAAGCAACATAAGACTAAAAAAGTACAATGCTGGTTCTGTTTTTCTTTTATTTTAGTTTCAATATCTAAAATTCAAACCTTAACATTTGGTGAGCTCCGTAACATTCTAAACTTGCTATGCTTTGAACTTTTTCAGACAGATGCAAAAATTGGCTCCTGAAGTTTGGTTTGGACTTTTATCATCAGAAATTAAATCAAAGTAAATGGATTTCTGACTGACAATTTAATAAAAAAGTAAACCCCACATTTACTAAACTGACCAAATAAGACCCCTAATTCTGTACAATTATTGTGCATCAAACGTTTTCTGTTTCTATGACATAACAAGAAGGTCACATATTCTCCCTCAGAGATTAATTAGATTATTACAAACAAAAGGGATATGGGACTTTAGCACAGCCTTGCCTGACAGAGTGGATGTTTTCTGTAAACTTCAATAAAGTCCCATCCCACCGGATCATATTGCTGTTTAATCAGCTGTCAACAAACTGACCGCAAGAGCTTTCTGTTTGGGCATTCATGCAAATGGAACGAATGTGCCTTTAAACAATCACGACAGATATTTCTTGATGCTTCTAACACATTCTCTCTCGGCAGATAAAAAGTCAGGGAGCCTGGGATGTTTTGGGTGGCTGCTGGTGATCATATCCCTCCTCATCGTTATAGCAACATTCCCACTCACACTGTTTGTGTGTGTCAAGGTAGAAAACTTTATTGTGCTAAACGCTTCTTCACTGACGTGTCTGCATAACACGGGTTAACGTTTTTCCTGGAAACTGCTGTTTTTCCGCATGGATTGCTGTCTCTGATGCGCAGATTGTGAAGGAGTATGAGCGAGCAGTCATTTTCAGACTCGGCCGGATCACTGACAGGAAACCTAAAGGACCAGGTTGGTGGTTTTTCACGAATGAGTGAACCCTTGTGGCCTTTTTGTCACAAATTCTCTGCTTTAACGGAGGATCAAATTTGGCATCTATCTCTTTTCAGGACTTTTCTTTGTTTTGCCGTGCACTGATACCTTTGTGAAAGTTGATCTGAGGACTGTGTCGTTTGACATCCCTCCACAAGAGGTGAATTTTTTTCAATACATTTTCTCTTGTAGCAAATACGCCCTATCTGTACCTTCTGTTTCTTATTAAAGCACCCATCTTCTTTGATGATCATAGGAGTAACAACATTGTGATCATCCACTGCCAAAAGCAACACTGTTTGTTTCAGTGTGTGTATGTAGGGTTAGCAAAATGCCCCTTGAACCAACAAAGAGATTTTAATGCAACTATCAAGTCAAACCAATTCAAAATGACTAATCAACCTTACAATGACTATAACTCTGCCAGTTTTACAGGTATTAATCTAGTTTTGTTGTGGTAGAAGCTGAGAGTCATTCTCAACACATACGCTGAGCATCAGTACATCTCAGCATAAGATCACCTTACTTTGGCATAAAATGCATGAGCATAAATTAGGTTTTTTAACCCTATGAATTACTTCCTTTCCCAGATCCTAACCAAAGACTCGGTGACGGTGTCTGTGGATGGAGTGGTGTATTTCCGTATTCACTGCCCCATCTCATCAGTGGCCAACGTGTCCAACGCACACTCATCCACACGGCTGCTTGCCCAAACCACTCTGAGGAATGTCCTTGGCACCAAAAACCTTTCAGAGCTTCTGTCTGACAGAGAGGGCATTTCAATCAGCATGCAGGTCAGAATATATCACGGACTTTTAAGGGACGGTTCAGATCCATTGGCAACAGATTTCTAGTTTAGCTCAACTAATTCATTCTGTTTATTCACATCGATGGGTTCATTTTGAGGTGTGACGTCCGCACTAGCTATGTTTACATGGACATAAGTAATTTGATTAAAAGGCCATTCGGAATAAAAACACATCATGTAAACGTCCCATTCGGATTATTCTGAGCTGATTCAGCTCGATCTGAATGAATATGTAATCAGAATGAGACGGGTTATGCCGATTCATAATCCAAATGGTGCAACACTTAATCTGATCATTTTATTCCGATTGTGGAAAACTGATCTGTGCATGTGCGACCTGTCAACCTCACGTATTTCCACCTGGCTAAATGTTAATATGTCGGGGAAGCAAAACTGATCGGTGAGCGATATAACATTTCTACTAGAAATTTAAAAGCGCTCAGAATTATCGAACGCCTTGATGGTCGACCACCGTCACTAAAACCTGGCGTGGGTCCATTTTGGGTGCTCAGGTTTGTTGTTCATTATGGAAGCAGAACTTCTTCAGTATTTTTTTTTAAAGAAAGTTTACCACTCTGAACATGTCACTTCTATTCTGAATAAAAGTCAGCTGCATGTAAACGCTCGTCATGATCAGACTGTGCCCATGTAAACAATACATTCGGATTATTTAACCCGAATAAATTTCAATCCGATCAAATAATTTTGTGCATGTAAATATAGCTACTGATAGATAAAAAGAAAGTTTAACCTAGAACCCCAACAAGGTTGATTCAGGTCCCCTGGATGTAATCTTCTTTGTGGAAAGAAGATTATTTGAAGATTGATAAGACTGATTCTTGATTATCAAAGAAGAATCCACCCAGAGGACCTGAATCAACCTGGTTGGATTTATTTACCTGGATTATTGAGCATGCATCAGGACATTTAACCTAAAACCCTTTGGAGATCAGTGAATTGGCCTCACTGCTGATGAAGATGGTCCTAAAACCTTCAACGTTGTGAGTCTGAACCACAAAATGTACAATCCCAGTTCCAAAACAGTGTAAATAAAAAACAGACTGCAATGGTTTGTAAATCTCATAAAAACCACATTCTGTCCACAATGGAACATTGTAAACACATGAAATGCATTTAATGAGAAATGCAACAATATTTAAGGTAATTTTGAATTTGATTGCAGCCACACATCTTTAAATAGTTGGGACTTGTCCGTGTTTTCCAATATGAAGCCTCCTTTCGTCTTTTAACAGCAGATAATGATTTGAAACCAGCTGCTGCAGTTTTTGAAAGGCAGTATTGCGTCATGGTTCTACAATTTTTCCAGTTTTTCCACAGACTGGTGAACCTCTTCCCATCTTTACTTCAGAGATTTAGCCACTCTAAAATATCTTTTAACCCGGTCCTCCTACTGACCTGTTGCCAGTTTAAAAAGTTGCAAAATGCTTCGTATTAGTTAATATAGAATTTTGTTGCCCCTTGTCTCATCTTTCTTAAATGTATTGCCACCATGAAGATAAAATGTATTCCTTAAAAAAAGCTGTTTTTTTTATTTCAATTACATATTTAATATATTAAAATTTTAATAAAACATGGGTTTATGAGTGTTGCAAATCATTTCAGTCTGTTTTTGACTTTTATTAACATCAGTTTTTTCTCACGCATAATTAGATTTGATAAATTAGATAAAACTTTACTAACCCCTTGGGAAGATTCCTTCAGGGAAATTAAAAATTGGGATTGTATTTATTTAAAAATGAGGATAATGATCTAAGTGTTGTGTAAACGCTCCACAGACGCGAAGATTCGAGTGATAGCAATTATTAACATTTATTATAATAGTTGTCAAAATGGGTTCGTACAACCAGACCTTTTCTTTGTCATTTTGCAGGAAGCCCTGGATGACGCCACTGACCGTTGGGGCATCAAGGTGGAGCGTGTGGAGATAAAAGATGTGAAGCTGCCTCAGCAGCTGCAGAGGGCCATGGCGGCAGAGGCAGAGGCGAGCCGAGAGGCCCGGGCCAAGGTGAGCGCAGGACGGGAAGATTCCACGACACAAAGAAAGAACGTTTTTAACTCATGACTGTCTCTGCTTCAGATTATTGCTGCTGAGGGTGAGATGAAGGCCTCCAGAGCGCTGAAAGAAGCATCTCTGGTGATCGCTGAGGCGCCCTCTGCTCTCCAGCTGCGATACCTGCAGACCCTCAACACCATCGCTGCAGAGAAGAACTCCACCATCATCTTCCCGCTGCCTTTAGATATGATACAGTGTTTCATGCAGAGGAAGTGATGAATCGAGGCGCCTGTGAGGTCTGAGCTGCTGCAGCTTTACTGCCCAGCGTGAGTTTGCTGTTGTTTTTTTTGTTTGTTTGTTTGTTTTTGAGGGGGGATCTTGTCATTTTTAAATGCAACAAATCTTATTTTCATGTACTTATTGTGTACACTTATTTAATACATAAATACAAAGTGCAACATATACAGTACAGCCATAACCTCTCATTATTGACCACAATATTGCAACCAGCTAAGTTACAGTTTCAGCTCTGGAGGAGCACAAATAAATAATAATAATTTAAAGAAAAGATTTATACAAGACGTGAAACCAAAATAAGTTACAACAAACACATGAAGGCATCCTTTCATGATCTGGAACAGGAATTTCATAAAACAAAAACTTACAATCTTGTTAGTTTGGGTTTTGTGAACAATCAACATCCACGTGATGCACCGAGCTTGTCTTGTGTGATTAAAAACTGTAAACGAAAGCTCTTATTTTGACGTTCATTCAAGATGGTGTCCACAGGACACAGAGGCGATCAGTGCTATCAGAGAACCTGAAGGAGAGGAGCCTCCTCTCAGAACCGAACTGCTCACGCAAACAGAAACGGACGATTCAAAGCAGCTACAACCAAAGTCCTGCATGAAAAATTAAATACTGCTATGCTTATTACTATTATTGATGATTATGTAATGCTGTTTCAATGTACAGTATTTATGCTCAATAGTTCTACAGCACTGCATACAGAAGACATTTTACTCAACACCTGGAGAACCTTCGAGATGATAGCTACTGTATGAAAACAATAAGTATGCTAAACACAAAATAAAACTTATGGCAGTTGCTTCCCTTTGATGACTCCTATTCCCTCCTAAATCCTGAGATTATTCCAAACAATGAGAAATGAGGTAACATTGCAATAGATGCTTGTTTGTTTTTGCCTGTTTGATGTAATAACAGTAAATGTGGCAAAAGGTGAACGTGACCTGCAGAAATAAAGACACTTTTATTCATTTCTCTGTGGTGAGAATATGTTAAAATGGTAGTTTAACGACTAAACAGGTGTTTATTATCATGCCAATGTGTGGCATATTAACACTTAATTAAACTTTATAAGCATCTATTAATCCCATTTGAATGACAAAATTCTTCAATAAATAGAAAATGATAACATTTGCTTGAATTAACTGGTTACATTCTACAAGTTGGTTGTTGCTGGATACATAAGTAGCCTAATTATCACTTCAGAATAAGGACCATGTTCTGAGTTAGAACTAATTTATGACCCTTAATAACCTTTGTACCGGTAGTTGTATTTTATTTTAAAAATAGGCCATTTTTTAGCTGTTGAGGTTAGTTTTCCTATCTTTTAAGGTAAATTATGTTGATACACTACTAATTTGCATGATAATAAGCAATAAGTTAATGAGTTTTTGTTTTCCCTATACTGACGTGTAACCAAAAACTCATGTACAGTTTCAGCAAGCTGCAAGGACTGTTGTAGGTGTAAAAACGTGAGAAAATCCATGTAAAGTTTCCTGTGTACACAGCATTTATAGTTGATTCTGTTGCAAAAACCTCTAAACGTCTAACTGATACAGCCCTTGCTGAGGAGCAGAGAGTTTATCGAGGTTCTCTTTGGTGGTTTCGTTTCATCTGACTTTCCTAAGCTGAGGGTAAGAGGCTCCGACTCTGTGAGACGACAGCTGTTTCTGAATTTTCTCTTAATAAATGTTCATGGTCATGAAACATAAGAACAAACTTGTGTTGCTTCTTTATCCTTCCACTCATTATCATCACTTTTTAACTTAAAGTTCATTGTAAGTGGAAGACGAGCCATGCTTCAAAGATAGCAAAAACATGTACAGATTTTACAAAGTAAAGTCAACGTTGTCATCATTCCATTGGTAGTTAAGTGGGTTTATGACTTATTCATCTAATCACACATTTTAGGTCAACACTTTTAAGTTTAAGAATAAAATATGACTATTTAGAATGACATAGAATGACTATACACACAAACTATTTTTCTACGTAAACCTGTTCAAGTGTTTAACACAAATACCTTGTCAGCAACGACAGCGACACGATGCATTCAGGGATGCAGATGCTTAAATTGAGCACCAGAACAGGTACTAAAGTGACTTTAGACATGGTATAATTGTAGACGTACAAGGATTTTCACACACAAACTTCTGTAGGGTTTACAGAAAAATGTCTGACAAAGAGATAAATCCAGTGAGTGGCATTTGGATGGATGACCTTGTTAAAACTGTAAAAGGTCCACACATATACGGTACCTGTATAACACACTTTTAACCTCTCCAAGGTTCTGCAAAGTGCTTCATGTTTGTTCTAATTCACCCATTAGGTCATATTTGCATTTAAAACACTTTTTGCTGATTAACGTTTATTTTAACAGTCAAATCCCATTGAAATAAACTCTACTTTGCAGTGGAGGCCTGGGCCTGATGGCAGCCTAACATGCATGTTTTTGGACTGTGGGAAACTGGAGCAAACCCACGCAAACAGGAGAACATGCAAACTCCACCAAATACCCCAGGTCCAAACCGGGGATTGAACCCAAGACCTTGCTATGAAACAAAAGTATTAGCTGTCATGCTGTCTTGTTCCCATGCACTGGACTTCCAAGGACACTTTTACATACTGCAGGAGCTGGGGACTGAACTAACAAACCTCCAGTTGCTGGACAGTCTGCTTATTCAACCAAAGCTGACCCAATGATGTCAGAAGTCAAACTGGTTCCAGATGACAGAGAGGCAGCAGTAGTTCAATCAACGACTCGTTACAACCCAGATTAACAAAAAAGAGCCTGACCTATTTGGAAATTTTGGCTATCACCAATACCGATATCAGACGGGCGAAGCTAATGCTGATAACTGATAAAATGACTGGACATTTTTTAGCTTTGTCCACCCCCAAGAATCTAAATAAACAGCTACTTTTAAACATCATCATGCATCAGGGTACTTTTAAACCTGTTTTAACATTTGAAGTCTTGAAACAGTTATATATTCTATCCTCCACTATTCAACTTAAAGTTATCAAGTGTGTTTCATAACTATAAATTAAACAAAGAAACACCCTTCCCTGTTCATTGTTTAAATAGTGAGTCACATAGGGTGACCGCTGCAGTGTTTTCTTTGCAGAGAAGTAAAGATTTCAAACAATGCATTTCATTGAGGATGACAAAGATAATATATA
>JARVGV010001299.1:33436460-33451930 GCA_031762435.1 Hypsolebias longignatus | reverse complement strand
CTTAAAACTGGACAATGTGTCAGCCTCACGGACAGAAACTGGAAGTTGGTTCCACAAGAGAGGAGCCTGATAACTGGAAGATCTTCCATCCATTCTGCTTCTGCAAACGCTAGGAATCACAAATAAGCCTGCTGTCTGAGAGCGAAGTGCTCTGTTAGGAAAATATGGAACAACAAGATCTCAAATATAAGATGGAACTAGGCTGTTGAGGGCTTTGTGGGTTAGAAGTAAGATTTTGAATTAAATTCTGAATTTGACAGGGAGCTAATGGAGAGAAGCTAAAACTGGAGATGTATGATCTCTCCTACTAACTCCAGTTAAGGCTCTGGCAGAAGCATTTTGGATTAACTGAAGACTTTTTAAAGAAGTGTTTGGACACCCAGCTAACAAACCGTTGCAATAGTCCAGTCTAGACGCGACAAATGCATGAACCAGTTTGTCAGCATCATTTTTAGATAAGATATTTCTAATTTTAGCGATATGACGCAGGTGGAAGAAGGCAATTCTAGTAACGATTTTAACGTTGGGGATAAAAGACATGTCCTGGTTAAAAATAACACAAACATTTTTAACATTAGAACTAGAGGCCAAATTAATGCCATCCAAGGAGGTTGAGACTGAAAAATGCATCCCCAAGATGCCCAAGTCCAAAAACCAAAATTTTAGTCTTGTCCGAGTTTAAAAGCAGAAAATTTAGGATCATCTAGGTTTTTTTATGTCTTCAAGACATGATTTTAGTCTACCGGTAAGTAATTGATTGGATTCATTAGGTTTCATGGACAAATATAACTGTGTATCATCAGCATAACAATGTATCCCATGCTGTTTGATAACTTAACCTAATGGAAGCATACAAGGTAAAGAGTACTGGGCCAAGCACTGAACCCTGAGGAACTCCATGACTAACTTTGGTGTATGAACAAGATTCATTATTTACATTTACAAATTGGAATCTATCAGATAAATATGATTTAAAGCAATTTAGAGCCGTTCCTGTAATTCCAATATCATGTTCAAGCCTCTGTAATAGAACATTATGATCAACTGTATCAACTGCAGCACTGAGGTTTCAGATTATATTCAGAATGCTTTCATTTTCTGAATAAATATTAATTTAGAAGAGGATGAGCATCAATAAGTTGAGTGACAGAGCTTTTCTCAACAAGTAATTTAATATGTAAAATCAAAACAACCACAACAGTAAACCCATTAGAAGGTGAGTTCTTATCTCCTGTATTTGTCAAATAAACTCTAGATGAGAACAGTAGAAATCTTGTGAAAGTCTGTTTTGGTGCCTCACCAGGATTTCAGTGAACTCCACACGGCCACACTATTAAAACATTTCTTGTGGTGCCAGTGAAACAAAGACCACAAAGATAGATAAATGGAGTTATAGTGTTTGGAAAGCTATAATATAGTTTCACATATACTTTGTCTGTCTTTCAGCCTCTTTCTGATAGTTTTTACTATTTTTTTGAGGACCATATAAAAAAGTTCTCTTTCTGCAAAGACTTTTATGAGTTCAATCAACTAGAGTTATTATGTAAGATCTTGTTTACAAGTCTCCTGTGATACACAGACATTTTTATACAACAGCAGCAAACTGTGAATTATATCCCAGTAACTCTAAAGTATTGTAAAGTGTAAAATGTATTTTAGGTATTTTTAAAAGTCTCACAACAAAAAAGCCATTTGAAACACCAGGAGTTCCTTAACCCACTGTTTAATTCACAATGTGACGCTAAAACAAAACAACCTGAAGCAAAGGAAGCAGGTGACGTGAAACAGTAATAAAGTGACAGTTTCACGCAAAGCGTTGCCTAAAGGTTGAGCAGGAATCACTGGACCGAGCTGAAGGAAGAGTGAGACACAAAGAAGAGTGATAAAAGTGTCTGACGGTCTCAGCAGTAATGATGTCACCCTCTGAACGGTTTCTGTGAAACATCAGGAGGAGGCTGCAGCGACCTCAGGAGAGCTGGGCATCATTTCATTAAGTGAAGCTCCACCCTGCTGCTGCCAACACGCAGCTTTGTGATAACAATTTTCATTTTACTCTTTAATATTATTTCCTCGTCATGGAAATGTATTTGACTTTCAGGAAAGTGACTAATAAGAGCTTATTTTATTAACAACGGTGATGATTTAGATGTTTAATAGTTTATTTAAATGATCAAGAACACTTTTTGTATTTTGATGGTTTAATAAACAGACTATTTTTATTTTATTTTTTGCAGAAAAAGCAAATTCTTTAGAAAAGACACACTTTTAAAAAATTCATCTTAAGCAATAATGAATAAAAAAATGTATTGGTGGCTGCACCTATTTCTTACAGAGCATGATTACAGCATGCTATCATTATTATGACATCACCAAAACTGTAATAAGAAGCCAAACTAAAATAATCTCTTTCCTTATTTTTAATCAAATAAAAATGGTTGAACGATTATTTTTTTAAAGCCACGCTTATTCTAAAGTTAAAAGGCCTTTCCAAAGTCTGCAGCATCTAATTATGAAAAGCTTTGGACGTCTAGTTTTATATGTTTTGTCTTCAAGAAATGTCCAGCACAGTGAAAAAACACAGTAGGCTGTAAACAGAATTAAAAAAAAAAAAAGAACATTTCCTTCCATCTAGTAGATATGAAGAAAGAGATAGCATCATCATGTATAGAAAAATTCTCCTAAATGCTATAAAATGTGTATAATAGCCACCCCAGAGCTGTAAAATAATAAAACGTGTGCAGCTCAGATGCACAGCCGTCAATGCAGCATCTCTACAAACTCCAGAGACGGACAGGCATCTTTGACTCAGCATAATCTTTGCACAGCTCTGCTCTCTGCCAGCTCTGTCACTAGGAAACAAGTGCAAATATGAGCAAACTGACACAGTCAGAGCCCCTCACCACCAAACACATGCACACACATGCGCACAACAACAAACACATAAAGGAATCCTCGGTGCTGAAACCAGCCTGCACAAGATGCTGCCTTTACCGTTCGGTCCGGACAACACAAAGGGAGGAGAGGAATCCTGCAGCAGCAGTGGCCCATACTGGGCTAGCAAACAGCAGCATCCCTCAGTCTGCTGAGGAGCCGGCAGCATCAGACGACAAATGCAACGAAAGATGGGGGAAAGAGAAATCAGAGAGGGGGAGGAGGGACAGGCAGGGTGAGGAGAGATGAGAAAAAAAAAATCCTCACCTTGTTTCCTGGGCTGCGAGCATCGTTTATCCCTGCTAGAACAAAGACGGACAGCCAGCCCAGCTCGGACTGCCCTCCCCCAGCAACACACCCCATATCACATTTATACGCATGGCAAATAACTACACACGCACACTCACAAGCAGCCATTAAATCTCCAAGAAGGGGAAAAAAAAAAAGAAATAAACAATAATTTTAAAAAAATGGTGCAGCAGGAGAAAGTTGGTGAGGGAGATGATGCAAAAGTGCAATTATTTGTTCTAAATCTGCTCAAATTGGTCCTCAAAGAGCTCAGTGACACATCATCTATGTTTACCTTCCATTGTTTATGCAGAAAGTATTAATTTATTCAGTCAGAATTATGCAAAGAAAAAGAAAATCTCTCATCTATAGTGTCTGTTGGTACAGCTGTGTACAGGTTTGATGAAAACGGAGCAGAATGAAGCTTTACCTGGCAACATCCACACGGAAATGCTATATATCATGAATGTTGGGGGATGTAAAGGTCATAGATGTTTTTTCACTTACTAATGTCAAGTGTTATATATAAAGCAGGGGTTCGAAAACTTTTCCACACCATACACCCCCCCCCCCCAACAGCATTAGCTTCAGGCCGAGGCCCCCTCGTTGCAAACCCACAAACAATCTTACAAAATATGTGAAGAAACAACCACTTTTAGAATATTTTAGCTTTTATTCACTATATTCAATTATTACAGCTGCTGAGCATTAAAATGTTATTAACTAACATGCTTTAAACACTTTTTATATTCCCACTGAAAACAACAACTTTTCAACAAACTGTTGACCAGAAGAACAAACAAAACAAATCTAAACTCTCTCAAGCGTGTTTGTCTGGAAATGACAGATACAGATTGCCCTAATGTGCAATTATTATTATTATTATTACCATTTTTGTTGTTGTTTTTTTTTATCTTCTCTCCAGTTTTCTGTGGGCCCCCTGGACACCTTCCTGTCATTTTAAACATTTTATAGATAATAACACGTTTAACAAGACCAACTGCACTTTGTGTTGTTCTTCTAGACAAGAAGATGAATCCAAAAGGCACTTTCACGCACCGTTGCTGTTCTTTTTGTTTTTTTATTCAGTATTGAAACAAATGCACATCACCAAAAATAGAATCCATTTGGAACAATAAATAAATAAACCAAGGAACGAGGAGATGGAGTTGCTGGGTGAGTCGCCTCTTCCTTTCATGTCCTCGACATAGAAACTCATCAGTCCAACAGGTTAATGTGTCTTTAATAATTTAAATGACATAAATTGATCATTTAGTCCAGGGTTTCTCAAACATTTTGGGTTCAGGGACCCTCTCATGCCCCTCACGTTTATTAAATAAATTTATTCAATTTGCCTCTTTAATGCAATGGAAATATTTGTGTAAAATAAATACTTGAGACCAGTTCTTTACCAGACCTGAAATGAAATGAATGGAAGTCAATGCGTTTTATACAAACGTGTGTGCGTGTCAGTGTGCACTTGGCCTTGAAGTCTCACTGTCTCTGTACAGGCTCTGGACTATTCAGCTAAACTGCTCAGGGGGCCACAGTTACTGAAAGCTAAGAGCTCAGGGCCTGGACATCCAGCAGTTATTGTCAGTAAGTTTGTTTTATGGTTTAAAGTCTAGTTTTATTTAAAAATGAACCCATTGCTGGGCCGAACTGAGCTCACCTGTGGGCCTGATTTGGACCCCGACCCACCAGTTGAATATCCCTGCTCTGTACTCATGATAATTAGAAAATAAATAATGGTGGTAGGTAGAGAGCAAAAGGATGTTCTATCATTAATAAAAACAACTCTTAAAAAAAAAAGGAAACAGAGAATTGTATTTTTAAACCATTTAAGACATTAGCACTCAGTGATAGTGAGTCAACAACTCAGTGGCTTCTATTAAAAAAAAAAAAAAACATGGAAACAAGCACAACAATCTTCTAAACGCATATTTTAGCACACAGTTGCATCCGTAAAAAGCTTTAAAGCCACTTGTGCTCTTTAAAAAAATAAAATAAAAAAATCCTCAATATTTTCTACCAAGTCGTGCTGGAAATAAAATCCTTCTGCAGAATCCCCCCGTTTTAAAAAGTGTCCACAAATCAAAGCAGGTTTTAAAGCAAGCGGCTGGCTTTGTTCACAGCGTGATGCTGACAGCAACGGCTGGATGCTACAGGTGCAGCTCTGAGCAAAGGGATGCCACGCGCTTTGTAGGTGCAACAAACAACCTCAGTAGTTTAGAACAGCGGTCCTGTGAGATGCTGCTGGTCTCAAAAAAACCTACTTATGATCAAAGGATGCTGGTTCAATTACAGGATTGCTTGCAGGAAGCATCAAGGCTGATGGACAATAAATAATCCAGCAATCCACAATAAGATCAACTTCATTTTCTCCCTTGGCGACTCTTACAAACAGTTACTGAAACATAAAATCTTTATTTCCAGGAGCTCACGTGAATTTATGACAAACTGTTAGAGGTCAGAAATAGTTTAGCTAAATACCAAAAACAGGAGAGAAGAAGGATTTTTGTCAAAGTGTTAGAGCTGTGGTAGCTCCTACCTTGTGGTGGAAGTGCTGAGTGGTGACGCTGAACACATCCAGGCACAGGCAGGCCTTCTTCAAGCGGGTCTGAAGGTCCTGCAGCTGCAGGGCCTGCTGCTCACATCGCTCCTGCAGCTGCTGGATCAGAGCTCGGTCCAGCTCCTGCGAACGTCCGCTCCGAGCAGCACCAAGAGCTGCCGCTGTCCTCCCACGAGCTGCAAACGTGCAGGAGTTAAGCAGCTGAAGTGTTGAACCTTGGACTTAACGAGACGCTTTAAAATAAATGTCTGAGCCTTGAAAATAAAAAGTCTAACTATCAACATATGGCAAGTAAAAGGTGCAACATTGGGAATGCATATCACCCACCAACCCTCATGGCAGAGAGTTAAATTCAGATCATCTCATGTTGAAATCCAACAAAGTTCAGTCAGGTCATCTGGACCTTTTTTTTTTTTTTTTTGGAGACGTTTTATCCTTCATCCAAAGGATTTCATCAGTAAGAGCCAAAACAATTTCAGTCCCACAAGCAGCACATTCCCATAGTGGAGCAACCAGTTTGCTGGTGCTAAGATGGTTTCTGGGGCCCGCCCTCTCCCCTGTCAACTCGTCTCAGGCAGCCACAGCCTAAGTGGTTCAAAACATCAAAGTTCATGCTCAATAATCCAGGTAGAAAATCCGTCAGGTCATCTGGACGGTTTCTTTCTTTATTTAATTTTTTTTTGTTGTTGTTGTTGAGACATTTCATCCTTCATCCAAAGGATTTCATCAGTCCGAGGAGCCAAACAAACTGTGAGGAGAGGAGTCAGCGGGGGAGAGGGCAGGCCCCAGAAACTATCTTATCACCAGCAAACTGGTTGGGCCACCATGGGAGTGTGCTGCTTGTGGGAAACAGTTTGTTGTGGCTCCTCGGACTGATGACGTCCTTTGGATGAAGGACGAAATGTCTCAACAACAAAAAAAGAAACCATCCAGGTGACCTGACTGAACTTTGTTGGATTTTTTTACCTGGATTATTGAGCATGAACTTTGACCTTATGTAGAAAAATTATTTAGTTGTGGTCGTTTTGTCCAAAAGTAGTTGAGGTGAAACTCTGCATCTTAATCAGGTTGAAATTAAACATTTGTATGAGTGCATCCAATGCTTACTTTCTGCAAGCATTATTACAATCTCTCTCTACTATATTTTGCTAACACTACAAACAAACAACTCGCTTCAGCATCACATAAATCATCAAGGACTCCTCAGTTGTTACAGACGTTGTTTTTCCATTAAACACCATCAGCTCGTCTTCCAAGTGTTTACATGTTGTAGTTTTGGAACTTCATTATTTCTGTAACAAACCCAAGTGTTTTTTTGTTTTGTTTTTTTAATTAGTTGAAACTGTTTCCTTGGGTGAAACTCCTACAGTGGTGCTGTTGAAAATTAAAAACTAAAAAAAAGCAAAGAGACTTATAACTCCCGAGCTGCCACACGAACAGTCGTCCCTTTAGGGAGAGCTTCATACAGAATCGATAAAAACGGAGGTTGTAAGAGACAAAGAGCGGCTTCTGATTGTTCCACGACGGTCAGATTACAGGTGCTGCTCCGGTTTGTTTGTGTGAGTTCTGAGAAGAAGCCCAACAGGCAGATTTGTTGTAATGTGAGCCGGAACAATCGCTGTCCAAGGAACCCTCACAACATTATGGCTGCTGTTGCTATGACAACATCCGCCTGCCATGGAGGGGGGAGGTCTAGGCCTGACGAGTGGAAAGTGTGAGTGCACGTTTTAAAGCCACCGTAGCAGCTGCGTGCCCCCGACACGAGAATAGTGTGTCAGGTGATCAACTCACCGGGTGATTGGAGCTTGGGTGAAACCACAGCACATCTTTTAGGGGAGGACTTTGGTGAGAGCACAGCGTCGATGTCCTTCTGCAGCTCTGTCCTCAAAGCTGTGTGGGGACAAAACATCGGCTTAAAACAGTCAAAACATGACTTACGCTCTTTTTCTGTCAAGAAAACATAGCTTGTCGTTTTGTGCATCTGTTTTTGTTTTGTTTTTAATGGGTGCTCTCCCTTTTTTTTTAAACACAGGATGACGCAACCTGGGCTTGAACCTGCAGCCTTGGGGTTGCGACCACAGTAATGATCACTGAGCTACCACAGCCCCAAATATGTCTTTCATATATCACAAAAATATTATTTTACATCATATTTCTGAGAAAATTACTTTGTTATAAATGATTTGAATACATTCACAATGTACCACTGAGCTACCACAGCCCCAAATATGTCTCATATATCACAAAAATATTATTTTACATCATATTTCTGAGAAAATTACTTTGTTACAAATGATTTGAATACATTCACAATGTACCACTGAGCTACCACAGCCCTCTGTGTGGAGCAGAGAGCTGCTGTCTGGGAGCCCAGGGGAGCAAATGGTGTGGGCTAAGGGCCTTGCTCAAGGGCCCAGAATGTGGGCAAATGAGGGTGGAGGCAGATGTGACTGCATCTATCCCACCCAAATATTTTTTTTTAATCTTGTCAGTACTGGGAGTTGAACCGATGATCTTCCTATCACAGGCCCACCTTCTCTAACCTCTGTGCCACCATTCCCTCCAATAAAAAACACTGTTAGCTTGATACATTGCTGATACATTTTGCATATACAGGCAGTCACCGTTTACGGCGCCATCGACTTATGGCAACTCGGACTTACTGCGCCGCCCCGAGTGACGTCATCACACCTCACGCTGGCTTTTTTATGCAGCATTTTATGTTTTTTCGATTTTTTTGAGGGTATTTTGTTAGCTAACTGCTTGAAATACAGCTAGACGTATTCTAAGTACGCTGTTGTTGTGTTACATTGAAAAAAAACGTGTTTAAAGTGATGTTTACGGCCGCCACGTGGGTAGCGCTTCGACTTACGGCAAAAATCCGGAGTTACGAATGCCACGTGGGGGGCGCTCCGACTTACGGCAAATCGAGTTACGAACGCGCCGTAGGAACAGATCTCGTTTGTAACTCGAGGACTGCCTGTATGTACATACAGTATTCCATTCTAAAAGTGTTATTGCAATCCGTCAAGTGGTTCATTAAACACTTTGCTAACAGAAAGACAAAGTTGACTCTTGTACTGTAATTGTAATCATTCCTCTTATAGAATGTATTCTCATTTGGAATAGGTGGTAGGACGACCCTCAGTGACTACCACACCAAACTTTAGCTCAAAATCGCTACAATTTTCTCAGTTATAGACATTTTTGTGTGTGCTATTTAGCTGTGGTGGCCATCTTGAATTGGGGTAGTTCCCAAAGTGAATCATGTGTAGATGCACATTAAATTTTCATTCAAATCAGAAATTATGAAATATTTTGCTAACATATTGACACAAACAGGCAGAAACATTTTCAACCCCCGTTTACGTTTTGGTAGCAGCTGATATCAGTAGATGCTGAAAATTAGATTTTTTTTTTTTCTTCAATTTAGTGTTATTAGATTGCAAATACTGTACATCAAATTTGTGCTATCATTTTTGTAATTGCTCAGTAAACATATTTATTTTTGTTAATCTATTGCTTAGAATATTTTATGAAAATGTAACTAATAAAAATACATTGCTTTGTCTAAAATACTGACTTTGTGTAAGAACATAATCTGAATTTAGACTAAATTCACAAGTTTAAAAAATGGCATTTTTCTATTTTTTTTTTTTTTGTTCTTAGGCATTTGTTAAAATAAATAAATAAATAAACAAGTTGCAGAAGTGTTAAAGATGGAAAGTGCTTACCCTTGCACTCCTGCCCTCAAAGACGCAGAATATCGCCAGTCAGCATTCGGGGCTTTTGGCTATGAGAGAGATAGAGTATGAGGAAGAGGAGAGGTAAGAGAAATATGAAGAGACACACAGAGAGGAGGGGGAGAGGGAAAGAAAACGAGTTTATTTGATCCCATACGTGCTTATAGCCAGGCTAGGCCATGGTCTCATCAATTATTCAGGATGCACATCCCAGTTCAGGACGTGAGAGGAACACTGCAGTTGTGTCACACATTTCAGACTCGCACACGCCGACACACACAAACATGCATGCATATTGATATCTGCACACATTCATTCTAAATAAGCAGGAGAAGTCACTGAAAGCCAAACTGACAGCTTTTCCAATGTCTCCCACTCAGTGCCAGTAAAAATCTGAAAGCTGGGGGGAGTTATGCTCTGTTCCCTGAATGCTGCTGTGTTTGATCAGGCTGATGTGTGTATGTGTGTGTGGGGGGGAGGGTTGGGGTGGGGTGTTGATGTGTAACCAGAGTATATCTGGCTGCTCTTAATGAAACTGGTCTGATTGCTTGCAGTTCCCTGTAGACTACTCTTGTAATAAAAAAAAAAAGAAGAAGCTGCGTTTGAAATTCAGCAGGCATCACTACTGTCACCATGGCAACAGCATCCAACATCTCTAACATGCATTATAGGTGTATTCGTAATGGTCATGAAGACATGAATACATGTCAGTTAAGTTGGTAGACATTGTCAAAGCTTCCATAACTCAATAATTTATCCAATATTAGCCAATGCAGATAATATTATCTTTAGGGACTTTGAATTTTTGCTACATTTTTTTCTAAGTATGACTACACAGCACGCTATTATTGTGAACATTGTTTTGTCTTTGAGATTTAGTCATAAAAGTTAAAACAAAAAAGATGACCAACACCTGCTCCTACTAGAAAGTGTCCCACACACAAATAATAAAGAATGTTCAGCTCAACTCAGAGGGGAGTGTTTTCAGCTGCTCCATCCAGTTTTCTGAGTAAATCTAATCTGTGTGGCTGAGGAACAAAGATGGAGGCTAATCTAATTTACACAGCACAGTCTTGATAGGATGATTTATATTTATTATGAATATACACAACAACTGTACGACTGGCTGTTTTGTAATAGTTAAAAAGGTTGATTAAGGGGATAGTATAGATATTCTGAAGTGGGGTTCTGCAAAAAACAAAACAAACTGATGAGCTTATGAACAAGTATTATCTTCCCTGTTGTCAGTTACTCTTAAAACAACTTAATTTAGGAGATATAGCGTTAATGCCTGTCCACACTGGTGAGCTAACCAGGCAAAACAACTCCAATCTAAAACAAAATTGCTAGTGATTCATACAGTGACTATTGCATAAACCAGTCATCACAATTTCACAAAATTCTAGGATAAACAAGAGCAAATAGTGGCTAAGCCCACTAAAAAGTAATGCTGATGATGCCACATTTTGCTGAAACTGCAATAAACAAAGTTGAAAGAGCAATTGACAGCTACAGATGGCTGTAACACTTCCAGCTGGATTGTCATATTATTTCTATGAAGTGGGAAACTGACAACAATGTAATGGTTAAAAAAGTAGAATTCTCAGTATGAATACCTCTTTAGTATATACTTTTTAGAATTAAATGTTATTTCATAAAACTGAGCACATTCAGGTAAGCAGGTGCTTTCTATGGAACCCCAATTCAAAACACCTGATTGGTCCGTTTAATTGTGCTTTCTAGTTATGGGAAATGTTTCCATAGCGTTGTGTGACTCATTAAGAATTAAACATAAATATGCCTGACCCATTATAAATCTAGTAATTTAATCTTAAAATAGAAAAAGAAAACAAGCAGTCCAACGTAGTTCTGCTACATTAATAGGCATAAATAAAAAATCACAATTAAGAGCAACTCTCAAGACTGCACAATGTAAATATGTTCCCTACATCACAGCAATCTAGGAATATCTTTAAAAGAAAACAACTCGATCAGTGGAAATGTAGCAAGGGGAAAACTTGTTATTTTACACTTCTAGTATTCATAAAAATACAAATAAAATGCACCACACTAATCTATGTGAAGCAACACTAAAGGTCACATGCATGTATTTGTTAAGAATACCTAGTGCAATGCACACGACACATAATCAGTCTTTCTTCTTTGAACTGCCACATTTCACTCACTTAAAGATTCTCGAGCACAGAGCCGTTTAATCCTCAAAACATATTTTAAAATTTTAATTATTATTATTTTGTAGTGCAGAGGTGATGACAACCTCAAACCAAAACATGAATCTCTCAATCATCAGATGCAACGCAGGTCTCTTGGAAAGCTTCAGGACTGACACTAACTCAGTCTAAGTGCTGTGTTTGGCAGGACTGCGTGACAGCACAGTGAAGAGAGTAAATGCTGCAAAGTCTCCCTTCAAACAAAGGAATAGATCAAACTTGACCCGCTGAAATGTCTCCTCCTTGCCGTGAAAACTCTACAGGCCAGTATGTGGATTCAGTATAGAGCAGCAACACCCAAAACACAACATAAAGCTTAATATGAAGTGTAATATTATTTGCAAGTGCATGGAAACTCAATGTAAAGCTTGATATTTAAAAAAAAACATGATTTATAGTCTTTCAGTTATGCAGGCAAATGTAATCATGCAAATGAAATGACACACCTCTGGGCAGATTTGGAGTGAGGCATCGGGCATGCTCAGTCTGCGCACAAATCCACTTCCACTGGTGAAGAAGCGGTCGGCACCGCTGCCCCAGGTGCCACTGATGGGCCGCCCTGTGTTGTAGAACATGAAGGTATCACTGCCAGAGGTGGCGGTCAGGCAGGTTTTGTAGCAGTATGTCTTTGTTAAGGAGCCGTTCCCACGCACTTCAATGTAGTGAGGTTCCACTTTGAGGTCTCTCCGAAGCACCACATTGTTATTAGGCTGTCCTGCGGCACCTCCGCCACCTCCCCCGCCAGCATTCACACTGCTGCTCCCACCATCTGGAGGGGGTTTCTGAGACCCACAGCATGAGCCGGGCTGGGAGCAGTAGGCATGGCAACGAACAATGGCCAGCACCACCACAGTGACCAGGAAGACAAATGTTGTAGCGCTCAAGGCCACAATCAAGTATAGGGTGACGTTGGAGAAAAATAGTGTGTTGTGGGGCCGCGAGACCTTCTTGGTATCAGGAGCCACTTTGGGTGGCACTTCCATGACAGCCACATTGATGGTGGCAGTGGAAGTCAGGGCTGGCTGGCCATGATCCTTCACAACAACAGTTAGAGCAAAAGAGGTGGAATTGTCCTCCAGGATCCTGCGAGTGGTCCGGATCTCTCCAGTGTGCTCGTGCACTTTAAACAAATCCAAGTCTGTGGCAGTCTCCAGCATGTAGACCATCCAGGCGTTTGGACCCGCATCAGCATCATATGCCACCACTTTGGTCACCAAGGCACCAGGGTCAGCGTTCTTTTGGACTGTCTCCAATGAGCGGGTTCCATTGCCAGCAGGGCTTACTATCAGCGGAGCGTGGTCATTCTGATCCATGATGTAGATGTAAACTGTGGCGACTCGGCTGAGTGGAGGAATGCCCCCATCCTGGGCTTTGACCTGGAAATGAAACTCTCTCAGTGACTCATAGTCAAAGGCTCGCAGGGCGTAAGCCTCGCCTGTATCGGCCTTCACAGACACATACGAGGTGACAGGAATGCCATGGTTGTTGTCATTGAGCACTGTGTAGGTGATGCGAGCATTCTCCTTAATGTCTGCATCTTGAGCTTTCACAGTACACAAAGAGGCCCCGGGGGCATTGTTTTCAGCCACATAAACTGTATATGAGGTCTGCTCAAAACGTGGCGGGTTGTCATTAACGTCAGCCACGTCCACCTGTATGGTCTTTTGGGAAGATAAGGGAGGGGTTCCTCCGTCTGTGGCACTCAGAGTGACATTGTAGGCATCAGTGGTCTCACGGTCCAGGAAGGCTGAGGTAACCAGAGTGTAGTAATTTCTAAATGACTTGATCTTGAATGGAAGGCCTGCTGGGATCTCTAGGCTCACCTGCTTGTTGGTGCCGGCGTCTTGATCTGTGACACTAATGAGGGCTACAACTGTGTCTGCACGAGCATCCTCCCTCACTGGGCTCGACAGGGAAGACAGCACAATTTGAGGGACGTTGTCATTCACATCCACAACCTCCACCACCACTTTGCAATGAGCTGCCACAGCTCCAGGGCCCTTGTCCATAGCCTGAATGTACATCTCATAGGAGTTGGTCTCTTCATAGTCAACATTATTTCTCACTCTTATCTCTCCTGTATTAGTGTCCATGCTAAACATCTGCCTGACCCTCTCTGGAGTGTAGCTGCTGAAAGAATAATAAACCTCTGCGTTTGTGCCCTCATCCAGGTCTGTAGCATTCAGTTTAATCACTAGGGTGTCTTTGGGTGAGTTTTCCAACAGCTTCACCTTGTATACTGAGCTGTCAAACAGAGGGACATTGTCATTGGAGTCCAGCACCCGGATGTTAATTTTGGCCGTGCCTGTTTTCTCTGGTATCCCACCATCTACAGCACTTAGAATTAACTGGTGGTAAGGCGTCTGCTCGCGATCCAGGGGCTTTTTGAGCACCAGCTCGATGTGCTTTGTGTTTAGGGAGGGTTTGTTGGAGACGAGCGCAAAATTCTCGTTTGTGCTAAGCTGATACATGCGGACAGAGTTGGACCCGACGTCAGGGTCTTGAGCGTGTTCAATGGGGTAACGGGACCCCGGCAGGGCGGATTCTATGATTTCCAGTTGGTACTCATCTCTAGGGAACTGCGGCCCGTTGTCATTGGCGTCCACAATCTCCACCTCGACATGGTGCAACTCTGTGGGGTTTTCCACGAGCACCTCCAGGTTAATAAGGCATGTGCTGGAGAGATCACACAGCGCCTCCCTGTCGATCCTGTCGTTCACGAGCAGTTTCCCATTTTTGGGGTTGACAATCACATAGCGCTTGCCGCTGCTGGAGGAGGTTATCTTGATTCTTCGGCTGGCGAGCTTACGGATATCCAGCCCCAGGTCGTGCGCCAGATCCCCGACCAGTGCCCCATTTTCCAGCTCCTCTGTAATGGAATATCGCAACTGTCCACACGCAAGGCCACAAAATAATGAAAACAGCACAAAATAAAAAGGCACATTAATACTTCTCCCAGTCCGGTTGCATATCATCCCCGTCACAGCCATGGCAAGCTCACAGGAGGATCTGCAGACGGATTAAACGCAGCCTTCCTTCCGCCTTTTTCAGCTTGCAGTATCTCGCATCCCAGCACCTCATCAAGGTGGGCTAATTGGTCTCCGGGTGGATGAAGGAGGAGCAGCTCATCCATAGCGTCACCCGGCTGGAGTCAATGCTCTCCAGCGCACCCATGTTTTCCTTTGTCCGCGATGCGCCTTTTTTCCCCCCTCTTCTCCCGTCTCTGTGCGCGGTGCTGACGGGTGTGTTTCCCTGCCGCTGGAGCTGTTAGTGAGTCAAGTTAGAGAGAAAACACACGTACAAAACCGGAAACTAAGAATAGGTTTTTCAAAATAAAATGTAGACTGTCGTTATTTTGAGACGAAATATGCATTTTATTAGTAAGCAAACATGGATATGGAATTATTTTAACAACTCACTGATTTAGAGTTACTGCTTTTTCCACTGAGGTCACAACAATAATTTAATTTAAAAAAAAAACCTGTCTCCTAAGTCTTTTTGTTCACAATACAGTATACTGTATTTATCTCATTCAGCAGAAGCGCAGTCGGCGCATGTGGCTTATTCTGAAAACTAAACCGGATGCTGTTATCTGAAAACAGCCTCCGTGATGATGCATCCCACCCTGGCGCGCGCTCAGACTGGCTCTCTTTTTATTTCTCCGCGATGGCGCAACCCACGTGGGGGGGGGGGGGGGGGGGGGGG
>JARVGV010001299.1:33339384-33353702 GCA_031762435.1 Hypsolebias longignatus | reverse complement strand
TGTCAACCCGGTGACGCAAAAGGCCCCCCCCCCCCCCCCCTTTCTCTCTGTGTCAAAGTGTCAGGGAAGTTTTGGGTCAGCTCACAGTTATGTGTGAAAGTTGTCACGTACAACACTGTAAATGACTTACGGTTAGGTTCTATCAATGTAACACAATCAAGTTGGCTTTTTTATCTTTGCTCGGTCAGACTATAGCTGCTGCCTACTTGAAGAGGCGAAACCACACCAGATGAATAATCTGCAAGATTGTAACACGTTATCAGCTCTGTTGCACTTTAGTAACTCTTCATTTATTTCCTCACATTGCTTGCTTCAAGACAACAAACTGAGGGCAGGATTGCGGCGTCTTCTTTAAAGGAGTATCGTATCATTTATTTCCAACACGTTCTTCTTCCTTTTTATGAAATCCAATTAAAGGCTTGGCATTCTTTAAAAGAATGCACATCATCTATCACTTTTCCTACCAAAGTTTTGGACCAAGATGCTCTTATATTGTAAAATTATAACTATTTTAGTCAAACCATGAAATGACATTTCCTTGTACATTACAGTATTGCAAAATCCCACATGATCTGCAATCTCTTTGCGTATGTATTTTGAATGATTGTCAACTACTAACACGTTGAATTTGAGCTAAATATCTCCAAGTCACTAAGTTATGACTATTTTTTTTTTTGTGTAGGCTAAGGTTGACAAGCTGTGGCAGCCATCTTGCACTGGGCTAACTCCAAAAGGTAACTGATTGTAGATGTACAACCAATGATTGTTTTCTGAGTGTCACTGAAGTCCATCCAGCCCATGCATATTTTGCTAATAGACAAAAAAATTGTTGAGTCTAAGGTTTTAAGCAAAGATGTTGTGCAATGTGTTGCACTCAAAGTTCATGTTGCGGACAATGCTCAACCACTGCCACACCAAATTTTAGCTCAGGATCTGTGAAACTGGACAGTTAGCTATTTTCTTGGGTCAGTAGGTTGTAATGGAGATCTTGAACTGGTTTGACACCAAAGGTTAGTCATAGATGTTCATCCAGTGACTACTGTCTACAAATATATTTAGTGGTTCACAAGATATTTTGCTAAGTTGATTTCAAATGTTAATGGCAACATTTCAAATGCAGATCAGCTAGCACTCAAAGCACGAGCTGGGTTTCAGTCCCAGTTACACCCAACACCATTTTAGTTGAAAACCTGTTAAATGGACTAATTTATAAACAGTTTGGTGTTTGCTAGGAACACTTTGCTGTGGCGGCCATCTTGAATCAGCTTGACTCCATATTTCTGAAAGTTTCATCCAAGAGATGATTTGCTAACGGTACAGACTAACGGAAACACGTGCACACACACGTGCACTCACATAGGTAAAAGCATTATTGCTCTACTTTCACCTTTGGGTGATAATTATTCCAGTCAGAGCATCAGATGATCCGTATGCGTTTGCCCCACATCCACCGGAGGGCAGTAGGGTATTAAAAGAACAAATACCCGGCTCTAACCTCAAGTAACTCAGGTGGCATTTCCCCAACAACACCCCTTTAGAAGTCAGAAAGCCACATGTCCTCTGATGGAATGACCCACACCTCCATGAATGACTGGTATTTGGCGTGACATCAGTTCGAGCTGTGACCTTGTCTCTAATGGCCCTGGCTACATTTCTGTAATCACACTGCAAAACACAACCCTTTCTGCTTGTAGGCTCGGTGTAGTTTGTCCTTCTTTTTCTTCTTCCTCTGCCCAAAACATGGGCGAGGATTAAACGAATAAACAGTGGATTCGAAAGCATATGGTTCCTGGAAAGTTGGTACCCTCCTGTAATTTCTCTGTGCTGGTCAGAGGGTATGTTAGGTCAAACACACAAACACAAAATGGAAGAATGGCAGAGGGCAGAAATGAAAGGCGGTGATTTAGAGAACCGGTGGATAACATGTGCAGGCCACAGAATCCATTCGAAGCGTCCATAAATCAGCTGAGGTTGACCCTCTGACCATGTTGCAACACATGGCCAAGTCCACAAGTTGCTGTTCAATCCTGCAGCAGCTGCAGGGAGAAACGCTTTTTTTCTGTCTCAACGGAAATATCTGATAAGCGCTAATCTTTCACCTTGATGTTTTATGCCACTCAACACCCTATTCTAGCCCCCTCGGGCTCTTTTTAAGTCCTGAATGGCGACCATTGTTTACTTTAGAGCGAGTGCCACTTATTGAAAGAAGTGGAAATGTGGACATGGGAATCTGAAATTGAGAATGCTATAAAACGGAATAAAAGCTGTCCGAAATGTGGGACTTTGATGACTGTGATATGCAGGGGAAAGTATCGAAATATCATCGTGGGAGGATTTATTGTGCTCGTGTGTGGGAAAACGAAAAACTTTGCACTGCCAAGGAAAGAAAAGTTATTGATTTTTGTTTGATCTGATCTGTTCATTGCTGAATCATCATTCCTGCTTTTAACTTTCACGCACAGAGATACACACACTCACAGTACATGATGATTGCGTAACAAATATTTACATTTGCCTGTTTAGTTTAAGACCGCGTTTAGCTGGATCGAACACGAGTCTGGATTTCTGCACCTGTGGAAAATATGACGATGCCAAGTCACAAGACGACTGCAGCAATTAGACTGAGTCAAATATTTGACTTTGTCATTATTTCCACCTGTAGCTCTGAACTCACACACATGCACACACACACACATGCACAAACATTATTCAAGACAGAATATGTTGTGGAGGACAGCTAACAAAGACTCCCAATAGTCTAGAAACAAAACCAATTTGTAAAGCAGCTTTTATTTAGTCCTACTTCACAGAAATAATTCCTTATCAAATGAACCATTTAATACTTTTAAAGTGGAGTTCTGTGGGACTATTATGAATCAGTATTATCTTACCTGCTGTAGATAGCTCTTTGACAACCTAATTTTGGAGAAATAGTTATATTCCATCATGGCTGATGAGGACTTGTGTGTGCAAGAAACTATAATCTTCAATTAAACAATTCTATGACAAATAATGTGGGTTTTTTTAAATATATTTTTTTTACTAACCTTCACATCAACATCAAACTTGCCCTGTATTGTTATTTACATATGTTGCTAGGATTACCGTAATTTCCAGTCTATAAGGCGTTACTTTTTTTCACATGCTTATACAATGCTGCGGCTAATTTATAGTTTTTTTTAAGCTTTATGCCACCAAAAGAGTTAGCATTGTCACACCCAGGCACTCCCATAGCTGCCCAATACATGTCTCTCTTGGGGGTGGGTCCTCGAGACTACCTGTATAAATAAAGGTAAAAAAAAATCCCATTAGACCAATAAAATTACCAAACAGGTCACGGTAGACCAATGAAATTTTGAATTACTTAATGAAACGCGCACACACTAATTTCTTCAGATCATTTATTTAGCACTTCATGTGCACACCCTCATCATAGAAAACATAAAGAAATGCATTGGATGCAGCTTTCAAGTTATAGGCTGGCTGTCGAAGAAGGAGACAGAGCTGCTGCACGTAAGCTTGGCATCAATGAATCGATGGTGAGACTTTGGAGACGGCAGCATGAAGAACTGAACCAATGCAAAAAGACGACAAAAGCATTCAGAGGCAACAAAAAGCAGACGACCAGAACTTGAAAACATTCTCGACGACTGGGTGAACACACAGACAGCTGAAGTGTTTCCACCGTGCGGATCAGACTGAAAGTCTAATCAATCACCACCGAAAAGAAGATGGAAGATTTTAGAGGTGGAACATCGTGCTGTCTCAGATTTATGAGACAAAAAGGCATGCCATAGAACATCAGTGATTTTTCCTGGTAGGCTACTGAACTTTTCATTTAGTTTTTAACCAGCTGTGCTACAGCACTGTTCAGAAACAAACATTTACTGTACGTATTTGTGTTACTGGTACACATTTAGTTAAAAGTAAAATATATATACATTTCTGTGTAAATATCTTGTTACAACGTGGACACCCACCACTTATAGACAAGCGCGGCCTGTATATGCACAAAATATATATGGGGGAGGAGTGGTAGTGCAGTGGTTAGAGACGGTGGGCCTGTGATCAGAAGATTGCCGGTTCAAGCCCCGGTCCCAACAACATCAAAAAATGTGGGTGGAAAAAGGTGAAACATCAACACCTGCCTCCACTCTCATTCGCCCCACCCTGGGCCCCTGAGCAAGGCCCTTAACCCCCACCATCTGCTCCCTAACAGGTCTCTCTTGAAAATGAGTTCTCGTGGCTCAATGAGACTAACCTGGATAAATAAAGGATAAATAAAATAAATAAAAAATTTTGGCCCAGCCCAAATTTCAGGTCAGGTCGGGCCGGGTTGCGGGCCCGGGTTAGAAATAACAGCTCTACTTACCTGTACAATTTTTACCCACAGAAATATACTGAGGCCTTTCAAAAACATTTGTCTAGAAATCTGATTCAGCATTTTTTTTAGTTCATAGCTACGTTGAGCTAGCTGTTAGCTAATCTTAGCATTGTGCTTAGATACCTTTAGCTTGTTGTTTGGTATTTTTAGCTAGCTTATTGCTACTTTTAACCATTACTTAGTGTTTCACTAATTGTTAGTTTTTGCTACTTTTAACTTAACTAGCATTTTGCTACATTTGCCGTCTTCTACACTGTGGTGTGCTGGGGCAGCAGGGTGAAGAAAGTCGATGCCATCAGACTCGATAAGCTCATCAAGAGAGCTGGTTCAGTTCTGGGAGTGGAGCTACAGTCTCTGACAGAGATGTCTGAGTAGAGGATGCTGAGGAAACTGCTCCAGATCCTGAACAATACGTTACACGCCCTGCATGACACACTGGACTCTTACCGCAGCACCTTCAGTCATAGACTGAGGCCACCGAGGTGCTCCGCAAAACACCACAGGAAGTCCTTCCTCCCTGTGGCTATCAAACTTTTTAACTCCTCCCCCTTTCTACAGACAGGACAATAAAATGAATCCTGCACTACAATAATCAATTTAATGTGATCTGTGAAGGCTTATCAGAACTGTGCCAGGTGACCAACATCTTATCAGGACTATGGTCCATCTGGAAGTGCTTCATGGACAAATCTCACCGCCTTGCCGTCAAACGCATATGTAATATAAATGTACTTGATGGCAGAGTTTTTTGATGTCTTAAATCTTGTCCTGATAGGACAAGGTGTGAAGAGATATTTTATTTTAATTCCACTATCCATCCTCATGGATTTTTCCCTTTTTCTATCTAAAATGTATTAAGAAAAAGGATAAGGGGTCACGCTCCAGTAGCAGCAGCAACGTGCACTCCGCCCAGCTTTCGGATGACTGTACAAACATTGTTTCACTGTAATTCGGTACAATGATAATAAAGCTTATTCTGATGCTGATGTTTCTGTCTGCACCTGACCTGTTTTAGACTTTAATTGGCTGTATTTTTATATGCTGTTATTTTTTATATGCTCTGTTATTATTATTATTATATCTTGTGTGATTCCTTGTGTATGTTCCTTTGTACCACTGGCTCAACAATTTCCTGCAGGATCAATAAGGTTACATCTCATCTTATCTTTTAGCTGGTGTTCTGCCTCTTTTAGCTTCAACAACTCAATTCCAGCTTCATCAGCTAATGCTTTTTTATTTTCTGCAGAGTTTCTGCTCTAATCTCAAAAGACTGACAATGCAGCTTTCATTTTAACAATTTCAACAGTGGACTCCCTTCACAGGCACACAGAAAACTTTGTTTCTCACTACATGCATCAGGTAGTTGCTGCATGCATTTCTCCACTTGGCAAAAACCCGGTTTATTTTTAGCTTCCATGGATAATTAAGCATGGAAGCTACACATTAGAGATATAACACCTGCAGATCCACATTAAAAAGCAGGCAGGCATCCAATTTGTGACAGAGAGACAACAAAAGATGCGTTAACAGTGGTTTTTCTTTCCTTTTATTTGTACGAGAGGGACCCTCTCTGATATATTATGGCACTTGTCACATTGCCAAAAGGAATTCCATGGTGGATCAATTATCAGAGGTGTGCAGTGTGGTCAGCTGCATCTAACTATTACAGTACTTCTGGATTCAGCTATGGTGCAGAGCTCCACTGTGACACCCTGACCCTCACACAGGTAGGAGAAAGTTTAAGTATATGACAGCTGAGTGTAATGAAAAAGCACTTTTGGACTCTTTGAGCTTGTCTTGTTTATCTCCTCTGCCTCTGAGTGGCACTTTCATCTGTCTTCTCCCCTAATTGGATCCTCTGCACACGTTCCCATCGGAGTATCTGCATCTTCTCGTACACGCGATGCATTTACCTTCCTCACACACACACACACATATATACACACACACCGCACATTTGCCTTTATGTGTTTACCGCCTCTCTGTATAATGACAGCCGGAGCTTTGCCCTCACATTTATTTGCATTTCCTCTCAACCCACCCAGAGTCTGAGGCCTCTCCTTAAACATCAAAAGAAGCACCGGGAGGAAAAGATGTGGCGCTATCTAAATGAAAATAAATCCTCAAAAACGATGTTACAGACACAGTGCAGCTGGGCTATTAGCGCTTTGCCCAGGACTCACCCCGTCAGCGTGGAGCCAAAAATACGAGGCAAAAAAATGCAATTACTTTAAAACAAAATATGCTCCCAATTACAAGACAACATTTCAAGATTAGGTCGTACTTTTGTAAGCAACGTCTTTATCAAACAAACTTTATTCATCAGTCTCACAACTACATTTCATAACGCACAAAAACTATATTTCATGACCTTCTGCTGTCAGTGTTTTAATCCTAAACATCATTGTAAAACAATAAACAGGTAAAATAAATTCCTTTATAATAATTTGCTCTGAAATAATCTGATATAGTTACTAATGACAGCGGCTTTTATTAGTCTTAGTTGCATTATGTTTCTTAGTTAAAGGCTAACACAAAACTTTCCCCCACTGCAAAAAGTGAATGCAGAGCGATAATGTCTTTGCCCATGTCGGTTAGTTTGTCTAAACTGTTAGCAAAATATCCCATAAATCACTGAATGGAATTCACTGAAACTTTCAAAAAGCATTATTGGCTGTACAGTGCTCCCTCGTTCAAGCATCCTCAGGGTTGGACAAAACGTCGACAACCTCTGCGCTCAGTTTGCTTTGATATTGTTTGAACTCATGGTAGCGAGTTTACTCTTCATAGTCCCGCCATGTTGTTGACCTGGGGGCTTAAGCGTACCGACATGCAAACGAGGAACAAAAACTGAATTAAAACATCACAGTTCAGCACTGAATAGTTATTTCACCTGAAGACGTCCAGAGAAAAACAAACCAACTCCACCGTCACATCAGTTTAATCATAACCGAAGACGTAACAGAGCCTCATGTCCACCCGGGGAAACCGATGGCGTGAGCTTCATGAGGGAGCCGTGTCTTTTCTGATGAACACAGATCTGTCAGCTTCCTGTCCCCCTCCACATTCCTGATCATTAAGCCTGCTGTAATCACAACTGTGGGACTCATTAAATTCCTGACAACCAACGTTGCTAAAAGAGAGGCTTTCTGAATCACTGGGCTCTGATATTATTTTTCCTCTAACAGCATAACAAGATTACAGTAAACAACTGATTCATATTTCCCTCAACAATTACAGCTAAAAAGAACCAGCCTCGGAGAAAGAAACGCCATTAAAAAGTGAGGGTCGTTACAAGTCTCGTTTATTTTTAACACGTCTCACGCAGTGCTTAAATCTCTGATCCACTTCTCAGCCGAGACTCTTCTCAGGGGAGATTTTTAGTATCCTAAATGTCTTGTGGCACACTGAAAATGTACTTGTAGGAGTTTAATTAGGAGACGAGGCAAGCATTCAGGACCATCAACAGTCGGCTGTAAAGATTAAAGGAGAGGCTGACGCACATCTGACAAAAAGGCCAAAGAAATTTAGGGTATTTGCTCCTGAGAATAGCTGAGGGTTGACTTTTTAATAAGGAGCTTTATTTATAACTTGCATTAGCCTTTAATAGGAAATAAACCACAGCACAATGTTGGTGAGGGCTCTGACATAGGAGCAACTGCATCCTCTGCCACGTTACCTGCAGAGTTTGCAAATGCAGCACATTTAAGGGAAATATGGTTTAACGTCAAACTATGTTTAAAAGTGACCTCATTGATCCAGCTCAATAAAATTTACAGGCTTATTAGAATATTTAGGAATAAGCAATCTATACCAGATTTATCACTTGCAGAAAAAACTGTCCAGATGTACATCTTTAACTCTGCACAAGTTGGGACATTGTGTAAATAGTAAATACAAACAAAATGCAATGACGAGAAAATCTTATAGACCCAAATTTTATTCATAGGGCGCACAGTAAACATATTCAATATTGAAGCTAGGAAATTGTATCATAAAAAAGGTAGTTTTGAATTTAATGGCAGCAACATCTTAAAGTTGGGAAGCAGCCTTTTTTTATTTGACAACAGGCTGTAAATGTCTAGGAGCTGTGGAGACCCGTTCTTGGAATTTTTAGAGGGAAATTTATTTATTTTTTGTCTGATGTAGGATTTTAGCCGTTCATCAGTTCTGGGTCTTCTTCGGGAGCATAGATTGTTCTAAAACCTGTATAGACTTTACTACATTGATGTTGCCTTTCAAGATGTGTAAGCTGTCCAGGCCAGTGGCACTAATGCACCCACATACCATCAGAGAAGCTGATGTACAGATAACAGACTGGATGGTCCCTCTTCTGTTTGGTACGTAGAACATGGTGTCTGTGATTTCCACAAAGAATTTCACATTTTGATTTATTTTGCCTCGGTCCATTGTAAATAAGTTAGTTTGTACTGTACTTTTCGCCATATAAATCACACTTTTTTGCATAAATTTGCATGTCCTGTGACTTCTATGGCAAAGTGACTTATTTATGTTTCGCCCTATATTTATAACCCTATTTTTGGCTGAGATCTGGCGATTTCATTCATTCTGACATGGAAAATATTGAACACTACCATTTTCAGCCACTAGAGGGTGCACAAATAATATGACAAGCTAAGTGTCTCATTAATAGATAAAAGTGGCTATTAATGAGACACTTGGTTTGCCATACCGAACCACCTTTGTCTCACTCTGGAACTGCAGGAGCAAACATCAAATCCGCTGCATTTTGCCACGCCGCTCAGGCGAAATGCAGCTGATTTGACCATTAAAGTGCATTTATTACAGGACAGTTTAACTGAGATACACCTTTATTATATTGTCGAGCAAACAAATAATGGTTTTTAGGTGGTTATCTTGTTCAATTTCGAAGAATTGCACAGCAAGCTCTCCCTCTGGGTGCTCCCGCATCCAAAAATCAAATTGCTCAACTATTTTAAGACACATTTTTCACAAACACATGAACCTCTCTGCCTATCTAAGCTTTGGAGAAATTCAGAAGTTTTTTTTAATGCATTTTTAATACCCAGTCCTTTTATTGACTTGTGGCCAATTCACCTAAAATGTAGCAAAATACTCCTCCAGCTGTTTCTTATTCATAGAAACCACTTATTGTTTTTTTTTTCCCCTATCCCATTATGTGTTGCTCCTATGAAATTTAAAATTACCTTTTTTTTCCCCAAATGAATTGTACAGTCATAACAATTTTTATCTTGATTATGTTCTATTTTGAATAAAAAAAACGAGTTTTATGAAATTTGCACATCATTGCATTCAGCTTTTCGTTACATTTTACAGAACATGCCAAAGTTTATGGAATTTAGGATACATATTTTTCCACAGAGAACTGTCAGTGAAATATAAAAGACTAATAATCTGAGCGGGGATTGTGAATATCACCTTTAAGTCTCTACATGCATCAGGGGACCTTTGAGTCTCCCTTTTAAATTGTACTGTCTCGGCTAAAATAGTGGTTTTGTGAAGCACAGCTTTATTAATGCTGTAACAAACAAGCACTGTATCAATCTAAGAGGGGACTTCAAGTGTGCAGAAACACAAATGTCAGAAAATTAAAAATTCATAATTAAAAATGAAGTATAATAATAAAAAAGGATACTTTCCTGGTGCTTCTACACCCACCCTGTAGCTCTGGAAGCTCTTGTTTGGGTGGAAATTGAAGATAAAGAGCACATTTGCCCTGTCAAACACGATGACCTTGTCTCCTTCATGCTTGGCACTGATGAAGGCCTGGAGGAGGAAAAGAGACAGGGGAGGAAAGAAAAGCTCATAAAGTATTTCTTCATGAATAGTCATTACCTTTTTCTCCTGCTGGATTTAAATCGTTATTATGGGGGCACCTTATATCAGGGGAGGGCAAATATCCAAACAGACTGGGAAGCGTTCCCACATCAAATTTCAGGTGCCACTCTTCAGCAGCAAGCAGCGGTCCAGGGTGGTGTGCAAGGCAGACGCTGTCAGCTTCAGACAGTGCACGATAAAGGCACCACTCTCTCCTGCGGAGCAATCTGCTGCTAACGTGTCATTAGCAGAGATTATCAATGTCACCCAACCCCCTATTTTTGGTGCCTTGTTCCCCAAGCCAATTTCAGTGCGGCATATTCACGGCTGAGCAAGATGATAAGCAGCCCTGCAACTGGACCGGCAGAGTTGACGGAGGTTAAGAAATGAGCCGACAGTCTGGAGTCAGTCCATTTCTCCAAGAGCTCTGAAGTAATGCCAACTTCCTCTAGCTGGCAGGAACTGCTTTGGAATTGCAAAATAAATTTAACCTGCATCCATCAGGTTGCAGTTAAACATGTCTGCACAGTCCAGTCTTACTTAAATAAAACTCTAAAAGCAGTCAACCCAGATGTTCAGATCGGTGCGGTTACATTTAGAATCTCTTGATGTTTGCCTGAAATATCAAATTTATGTGATACTTTTCAACTGTGCACCAGCAGCAGCGGCCTCATGAGATCTAAACATATGGTTCCCTGATATCAAAGCGGTGGCTTCTAGTCTGAAGTCAGGTCTGAGAGTCTGCCGAGTTTCTGTTTCTGCCGCCGCCTGCAGCGTCACGCTGACCTGAAACCGTTCAGTCAAACTCAGCCGGGGTGGGAGAGCTGGCTAAATCCTTATTTGTGAAGTCAGCACTCACGCTGACAAGATTTTATAAAGAAACTGTTCAAAAGAAAATGTCCAATAATAAGACAACTTTGTATTTTGTCTGCGTCTGAGTGTGTGTGTCTGCACTGTTAGCATAATGTCTCATGATTTTAATGGAACTATCCAAAAGTAATTATTACTTTGGCCATACCTGCAAACTCACAAGAGATGAAAAAGGTGACAAACCTAGTGCCTGTAGTGGTGGTGGGGCATGGGCACATACCCCCCACCCCCCCACAAAAAAAATGATTTAGTGATTATTAACATGTAAATTAAGCATCCTGGTATACAGTAGTCCCTCGTTTATCGCAAACCCCCAGGAAATGGGAGGGAAAGCCATTGACGTGACATGGTGACACTACGACGCTCAGTGATTTGAGCTCTTTAGCATAGCATTTTTCATGCAAAGCTTTTAATAAAAAAAAAAAAATCAGTAAACAAGTTCTCAGCTTCTTTTCGCAGAGAAAGACAACTTTTTACATGAAGGCACGGGGGTTTCAACCGTGAATTTTGGAGCTCGACAAGACGGAGGTTTATTTCCGAGGTCGGCCTGTTAGCTTAGCTCGTAGCTTAGCTTCTCAGCTTAGCTGCTATTAATTAACCACAAACGCAATTTTGGACGGTTAAAACAGATTTTAAAGAGAAAAGAGAAAGGGCGGGGTCAGTGAAGAGCACCAGAGTTGAGCCGTGTCTTCAGTAGAAAGAGGGAGACACGATGAAACGATAAAGCCGGTTAATGAAAATGAGGTTGATGATTTTCATTCATCATGCGATTAATTGATTTATCGCGACAGACCTAATTGTAAACAATGCTTCTAAACTCAACACTCTAAAAGAGCATAGCACGTCATGATCTCTTCTCTCTTGGCCACCTGCCAGCGCTCTCGGCTACGCCCTACTTCTCCATTGCAGAGTGGAGATCGACACGCTGCAGGAGGGTGCTTCTCCCTGTACCTGTGGGCTGCACACAGGTGCCAAATTATTTAAAATAATTTATTTTAAATTTAAAAAATCCATGCAGATTGTGTGGCTCATCCATCAATTAGCCAACTGTGCGTCATGTCCAATCTTACTTTGAAAACCCGCAAAAGAGCAAGTCCATGCAAGTCGAACTGCAAAGTAGCGAAGGACTATTGTACTCTAAGAAAAAATTTAAAGGAAAAGACAAAATACTTCAGGTAAAATAGACATTTACTAGCATATCGTAATCAATTTAGGGCATACAAAGGAAAGATGGCTAGTAAACCAAAACATAAATACTAAACAAGTAACAACAATAGCAAGCCAAACAGAGAAACCAATTATAGCAGAACATTTTGCTAACAGCAATATGCTAGTAAATATCTTTTACCTGAAGTATTTTGTCTTTTCCCCTAATTTTTTTCTTGGAGTACAATAGTCCCTCACTACTTAAAATACTAAAAACAGGAACATGTCTGTGTTGGTTTATGCCATGACCTTAGCAGAAGTTTACAGCCATTTAATTATTATGATTTTTTTTCATTTAATTAATTCATTTAAAAGAAACAAAATAAAACCATAAAAAGAAAAGAAAAAAAAAACATTGAATAACGGGGGAGTGGTGAATGGGATAGTGGTGGCACAGTGGTTAGACGGTGGGGCTGTGATCGGAAGATCGCCGGTTCAAGCCCCGGTCCCGACAACATCAAAAAAAATAAATAAATAAAATAAAATAAAAAAATAAAAATAAAAATATGGGTGGAAAAAGGTGAAACACCCACACCTGCCTCCACTCTCATTCACACCACTCTGGGCCCCTGAGCAAGGCCCTTAACCCCCACCATCTGCTTCCTAACAGGTCTCTCTTAAAAATGAGTTCTCGAGGCTCAATGAGACTAACCTGGATAAATAAAGGATAAATGAAAAAAAAAAGAAAAAAAAAATAAGAGTGCAGAAAGAAGAAAAAATATATATCTGCCCCTAATTTAAAATAAATACGTACATTTAGACAGTCAAATTAATCACCTTAATATCCACTTTAAAACTAGGAATAAAAAAACATGTTTTGTGTTAGCAGGATTTAATTCTAACTTTATCTAACATTAATAAAACTTACCTCAAGTTGCCTTTTTGGACATGCATGCATTTATTTGTACAAATTGTACTTGAAAGGAGATTATTACAGCCTTATATAAAATCCATAATGGCGATGATATCGGAAAGGTATCGTATCGGCTGATATCTAGATTTGGGGATCGGATTTGTAACCTTGTAAAAAATTTCTCTGTGTTAAAAAGACTTGCATGTGTAAAAAAAGATTTGTAACTTTGTGATAAAAGATTTGTATTTATTACAAAAAAAATAATCAAAGATTTTTCAAAGCACATCAACGCTTCTGGTATGAATGGTGGCAGGTGATATGCAATCATTTGAAGAATACTGGGACTTTAATTTTCAAATAAAATTTAAAATGACAAAAAACAGTAATTAAATTACATTTTAAACCAACAGTGAGTATTTCGGTAAAGTAATGCTGATTTCACACAAGACTGTTTGCTTGCATTTTGTTTTTCTGGTATTACCTTTTGTTACATGTCAAATTATTAATTTGTTGATAAGAGCTTTAGTTTATTTCCACAATTACCGGAAGTTATTTAGAAGCTCTGCTGTTTCCAGGAACCACAAACAAACTCTCCCCATGTTTCCATTTTCACTAAGTTCATTTGCGCCTGAGACAATAAGGAAAACTGCTGACAAATCGTCTTGTGCTTCTCATTTCAACTACAAAACGTCCTTGGATCAACCCGGCTCAGTGAAATATTGAACGAGCCGAGCTACAGAATATATTTAATAAGTGCAATTACCTTGACAATGTCATTGATAAGCTCTGCAGAGGATTCAGACTTCTCTGGTTATTACAGCAGAATCTCTGAACATTATTGGCATTATCTGTGACTGATGTTCAACAAAGTCTCTTTCTGATATTGTATAAGTTCCTGAATAGGTGAACAGGACTTTTCTCGGTTGATTCTGCACTGAAGGACTTGATAGTCCAGGAGGTCAGTCACAGAAGCCGCTGGTACTGAGAATTTATCTTTTGCTATAATTAGATATTTAAAGAATTTACTTGAAATCCTGTGTGTGTTTTAAGTAACACTGCCTTTTTAAACCTAGGTTTCTTTAGTTTGAGGCTTCTGTCTTAAATCTTTTCTCACAGTACCCAGATAGTTAAATTTTAATGCAACAGGTTAATCATTATGAATTAAAAAAAAAAAAATTACTGTAT
>JARVGV010001299.1:33209367-33219553 GCA_031762435.1 Hypsolebias longignatus | reverse complement strand
GGAAGTTGGTTCCACAAGAGAGGAGCCTGATAACTGGAAGATCTTCCTCCCATTCTGCTTTTGGAAACTCTAGGAACTGCAAATAAGCCTGCAGTCTGAGGTTGAAGTGCTCTGTTAGGAAAATATGGAAGAATAAGATATGTTATATAAGATGGAGCTAGGTTGTTGAGAGCTTTGTTGGTTAGAAATTTAAAAAATGAATTAAATTCTGAATTTGACATGGAGCCAATTGAGAGAAGGTAAAACTGGAGAAATATGTTCTCTCCTAATTCCCATTAAGACTCTGACAATTAATTTCAAGGTTGTTAAAAAAAAATACACAAAACTTTGCTATAAATAATAATAATAATAATAAAAGATTGATGCCGAAAAGTACAGAGTTGGGTATGGATGCCATTAACTGCTGAAACTGTAAATTAAAATCTGCTTTATAAAATGAAACAACATGTTAATAACAAGAGAGAGGCAAAAAAAATTAACATATGTGAAGGAAATAAGGGAAAAGTATCATAAAAGCACTGCAACTTTTGGTTCAATAGATTCTTCTGCAAAATGTGACAAGCTAAAATATTTGATCAATTATAAAAACTATTCACCAACAAAGAACATTTACATTTAATTGGAGAAAACCTGATTTGAAAGCAGCTTGAAAACCAAGGTGATGTGGAAAAAGAATGCAAATTATTTTACTTTGTTTCTGACAATCACTCAAGAACAAATATTCTGAATTAGTGAGCAGAAGAACGTAAGAAGTGATCATAATAAAATTATTCAACAATTAAGTGCAGAAACGTATGAAAAAAAAAAAAAACAGTTTTGATGGGTGTCATTACCAAACACCAAAGCAGAGAAGAAGCTAAATTAAATAAGTCAACATAAAAAAAAAACCATTTTTGATGTGTCACATTTAAATCTTGTTTTCTTTTCCTAATCTACTGCCTGAAATGAGCCTTGTGAAAACGAATATCAAATCTATTGTGTGTGTTCCTTTATTTACATTAAAATATACATACAGGGAGGAAGGTTTGAGTGTGTCTGGAGTCGGCACCACAGATGTTTAAAGTGGATTTTTACATTTTTTTATTTAGGGAGCATTCTTATCCTTTATAACATTTACTAATTGGCTTTTATAATGTATGCAAAAGCTTTTGTACAGCGCCCTGAGATGACTTCTGTTGAGACTTGGCACTATATGAATAAATAAGCTAAACTGAAACTGAGCAACTTTTCAAAGCATCTCCAAACTCCAGCTGTCATAGAGGAGTGGAGTCAGCTCTTCTGTTTGTGAACTGGAAAAATAAAAAATTTAAAAAGCTATGCATCAACACAAAACACATCAGTCAAATTAAACAAAAGCATACGGCAATGGCTGTGTGATTGCAAACATCTCATGATATGACTAAAATACAGAATACTGTAGAATCAGACAATTATTATTGCCAGTTGTTGTTTTTTATTTACTTGTGTCTAGCTGAGTCATTCTCAACCTGTACTTCAAGCGCTATTGGGAAACACCTTAAAACTAAACTGGTAGCATTAACTGTGGTTGAACTCCAACACTTAATCAAGTGTTGGAGTACAGTAAACCCAAATAAAGATGGCGGTCCCAACTCACTGACATTAGCAAACACAATCTTAGCAAAAGCTCAGTCATCTAGAGAAATTGCATTTCCCGTGAAAGTGCAATGTGAATTTGTATTGCAGAAGAACTTGCTGAAAAAAAGCTGAAATTAGCTTAAAAAAACATGCTGAAATGAAAATGAAATGCAAGAACAAGCCTAAGTTAGCAAGAGAAAGCAGAAAGAACACATATTTGCTGAAATTGGTTTAAACATGCTGCTGTCCAGTCTCTCCTGAAAACACCTAACCTTGACCCCTCAGTCGTGTCCAACTTCCAGCCTCTCTCCAGACTCCCATTCACCTCTAAACTACAGGAAAAAATAGTTGAGTCTCAGTTGCAATGGTTCTTGGAGGATCACTAGAGTTATTCCAGTCTGGCTTCAAATCTCTCCATAGCACTGAAACTGCTCTACTGAAGTCTAAAAAAGTTAATTCTGGTCCTCTGAAGGTTACTGAAGGTTTTTAATTATGTTTGCATAGCCACAGATGCAGGTGATTCTGTGCTGCCAGTCCTATTGGACCTTACATCTGCTTTTGACACCATCGACCATGAGATCCTCATTTCTAGGCTGGAGCAGTGGGTGGACATCACAGGGTCAGCCCTCGAATGGTTTAGGTCCTACCTTGCTGACAGGACATTTTGTGTCAATATCAAATAATTGAGTTTAGTACCGGCAGCGCTTCAGTGTGGGGTACCGCAGGGGTCAATCCTCGGTCCCCTTCTCTTTTCTTTATACCTGCTGCCACTAGGTGCTATTTTCCGCAAACTTAATATACCCTTTCATTTCTACACCAATGATTGTCAAATTTACTTCCCCCTGAGGCACAGAGATACATGCGCTATTTATTTATTTGTTTATTTATTTAATTTATTCATTTTAAAATAAAATACAAAACAATTTACATATATGAAATGAAAAAAAAAGTAAAATGAAAGGTAGCAGATGAAGAAAAAATCTTATTATATCTGCTCTTTTTTCTTCAAATAATCAATTCAAACAACAATTATCTATAAATAACAAAACAAAATGAATAACTCATTCAATTTTCTAGTTCTCATACATTTCTCATTAAACTCCATTCATATATATTTTTTCAACAATTCCGTTTTGATCATTCTCTTGAATACAAACATGGACTTGGCTTTTTTTTAACATCTGTCTCCAAACCATTCCACACTCCAATTCCCTGAATTAAGGCAGACCGTCCCTTCAAACTGGTTCTATACTGTGGTTTTACAAATACAGTATAATACAAAAAGCTAAAGTTGCACCAATACCAAAAGTCATAGCACCCTTCTCCTTAAAACCCCAAGCATTTTGATATATGATTTGTTGAAATAAGACAAAAATTGTGGAATGTGAAAGATGCTGAAAAACGTATGGATGAAAAATTATTCTCAATAGTGTGAATGCTTTCAATCAATCAATCAACTTTATTTCTAGCACATTTTAAAAACCACAGGGGTAACCAAAGTGCTGTATAACACAAAAGACAAGTTAATTAAAATGATAAAAACATACAAAGCATACAAAAAAATTAAATATACCACTTTTACGGCAGGTGTGTTAAAATGCCATAAAAGATAAGATTGGGTGTTAAAAGCCAAAGAATAAAAGTGTGTTTTTATAAGAGATTTAAAAACAGGAAGAGAGGAGGCCTGTCTGACACTCAACGACAAGTTGTTCCACAGCCTGGGAGCAACGACAGCAACCGCTCTGTCACCTCTGAGCATCAGCCTAATTTTAGGGACTCTCGGCAGCAACTGATCAGCTGATCTTAGAGCTCGGGGAGGGCAGTAAGGCTGAATAAGGCTTTATAAGCGTTAACACTATTAAACCGACATTTAGCTAAAATGTTCATAGTAACTGAGAATCATTCACAGCACACACTCTGAGCATCTTGTGATATGGCACGAGATTGCACATATTATTTCTCATCTTAAAATGATGTTAGCCTAAAAGTTAGACATGAAAGGTGTAGGCAATGTGCATTCCTTTAAAGATTGCTAGGCCTTTAAGGCTTTTTTTTTTTTTTTCTATTTATAGTCCACAGAAATCTAAAAATCTCCACTTTACAGCTAATTTCCCTTGGGCAGGCAAATCTTGTTGTGAAACAAAACCCAAATGGTAATGAGTTTCTATAACACTAGTTACAAAAAAAACAACAACATATAAATCAGTGAGATTCACTGGAATTTAAAGTAGGTGTCAGGCATCGGTGCGTTGAAATCCAGCACAGTTTCTTTGTCAGGTGGACAGCAGCCCTCCACGAATGCCACCAAGTGAGAAGGTTAACGCCGAGCAATAAATGGAATCAGAGCGAACGGGAATGAAGCTAATGAGTGGCGATAAGATTCACTCCAACCTTCAATTTCAAGCAGGGAGTAGCTGAGATCTGGGAAAGGACAAGAGACTGACACAAGGATAAAAATCTTTAATGAGAGACATTTACGGAGGGCAGGTGAGATATTGATGTGTCAGGCTGAACAAAAAGCACGTGCTGACGATCATTTCTGATTCTGCGACCGTTACTTTGGACTGTTTCGGCTTTCTTAATGATATGTCACAATCTCAATGTGCAAAGGCTCATCTGATGTGTTTAAAACGAAGTACGGGCAGTAAAATTTAAATAAAGGCCAAGAATTCATTAAAGGAATATATATTACCCATCAACCATGGAAGAGTTTCAGACTAAATTATTCTTATATCAAAGAGTGGAGTTATGCAAAATCTTATGCTGAGTTTTTGTTGAGGATGACTCTCAGCTACTACCACATCAGGTTTTGGTCCAGTATCTGACTCAGTTATAACTATTTATGTTTTGGCTTATATCAATTTACAGTACCGGTAGTCCCTTCTCTACTTCGCTGTTCGATGTTCGCGGACTCGCTCTATCTCGGTTCGTGGGCGTACAGTACTGTACATACCTGTATATTGGACCTTTTTTTTTTTTTTTTTTTTTACACTCACGACTGTGGACTGTAGAGTAATATCACTGTACTCATGTGGATGTGAAAAAAGTTAATGACAATAAAATAAATAATTCATACAGGCACCTCAATTTTGTAGTTTTCTTTCATTCAACCCCAAACAGTAATCACCACTCATAAGAACTACATTGGCCTTAATTCATTGCTGGACCCGTTGAACCCAAAGCTGGATTTTTTGACCACCTGGTTCAACCACCGAACCAACTGTTTTTAGTGCCAACAAGGGATGGTTTGACAAATTAAAAAAAAAAAAAGATTTGGATTCAACAGTGTAAATCTGGACTGTGGCTGTGTCTGCTGACACAGAAGGAGCGGAGGACTTTATTAAAACAATGTTCAAAGATCTCATCGCCGAGTAGGGCTACAGGTCGGAACAAGTTTTTAACATGGACGAAACAGGCCTCCCTAGAAGACAACCTCACAACATCCAGGCAGTGGTGGACATGCCTTTGCAACATTGCATGGACATCGGGGGGCAGTGCCATGGGATTGGCAGGCTGGTGTGGTGGTTCCTCTCCTCAAAAAGTGGTACAGGATGGTGTGCTCCAATTATAGGGGCATCACTCTCCTTAGCCTCCCTGGTAAGGTCTGTTCAGGAGTACTGGAGAAGCAAGTCAGATCGTTGGTCAAACCTCAGGTCCAGGAGGAACAATGTGGGTTCTGTCCTGGCTGTGGAACACTGGATCAGCTAGTTAACCTCACTATGGTCCTCAAGGGGTCATGGGAGTTTGCCAATCCAGTCTACATGTGTTTTGTGGACTTGGAGAAGGCATTAGACCGTGTTCCTTGAGGTACACTGTGTGTGTGTGTGTGGGGGGGGGGTGGGGTGGTGATCCATGAGTATGGGATTGGGGGCCCGTTGCTATGGGCTGTTCAGTCTCTATACAAGCGGTACGAGAGTTTGGTTCACATTGCCGGTAGTAAGTTGAACCCCTACAGGGTGGGAGTTGGACTCCACCAGGGCTGCCCGTTTTCAAAGATTCTGTTCATAACTTTTATGGACAGAATTTCTTGGTGCAGCCAGGGGACAGAGGGATTCCAGTTCAGTGGCCTCAGGATTCCTTTTTCTGCTCTTTGCAGATGATGTGTTGGCGTCATCACGTCGTGATCTTCAGCTCTCACTGGAGCGGTTCGCAGCCGAGTGTGAAGCAGCTGGGATGAGAATCAGCACCTCCAGATCTGAGGCCATGGTCCTCAACCGGAAAAGGGTGGATTGCTCTCTTCGGATCGAGGGTGAGGTTCTGCCTCAAGTGGAGGAGTTCAAGTATCTTGGAGTTTTATTCATGAGTGAGGGAAGAATGGAGCGTGAGATTGACAGACTGATTGGTGCAGTGTCTGCAGTATTGTGGACTCTGTCCATTGTGGTGAAGAGGGATCTGAGCTGTAAGGCAAAACTCTACTGGTAAGTCTACGTTCCTACCCCCACCTATGGTCATGAACACTGGTTAGTGACCAAAAGAATGAGATTTTGGATACAGAAGGTTGAAATTAGTTTCCTCCGCAAGGTAGCTGGACTCTCCCTTATAGGGTGAGAAGTTCAGTTATCCAGGAGAAATGCTCCCTGGGTGCCTCCCTAGCGAGGTGCTTCGGGCATGTCCAACTGGGAGGAGACCCCGAGGAAGACCCAGGACACACTACTGTGCCTCTCACTTGGTCTGGGAATGCCTTGGAATCCTCCCAGAAGAGCTGTGTAAAGAAATTCTGGGCCTCCCTGCTCGAGCTGCTGCCCCCTCAACCCGACTTCAGAACAAGCAGAGATAATGGATGGATGGATGAAATTTTTAGCTTTTTCACCAACAATTTTGTCTGAAAATAAATGGAACACCTCCTTCAAACTCTTTGTGCTGTTTACATTTTACCGCTCATTTCAGCTTTTGTTTTAGTTCAGCTTCCTTCTGCTAATTTCAACATCTCTCAGCATCTTTTAGTTCCTTTCTGGTATTTTAACCTTTTTTTTTTGTTTGTTTGTTTTTTGCAGCTATTTTCAGCATCTTTTAATTTTTTTTCTGCTAATTCAACTTTTTTGGTATTTTTCTTTTTTGTATTTGTTCTTTCTGTTAATTTCAGCTTTTTCCTGCTTTTTCAGCGACTTTTGTTTTTGGATATTTTCTGCTAATTTATACCATTTTCTATTTGCTGTTTTTCACATTTTGTACTTCTTTTTAATAATTTCGTTTTTTTTTTTTAACATTCTTTTTTATTTACTTTTCCGCTGGTGTTAATTTTTTGGGCTACTTTTAGCCAATTTAAACTTTTTGTGTTTTTTCTTTATTGTCCTGCGTTCAGCATTGTTCAAGTTCAACTCATATTAACAGTTTAGCACTGAAACCTTTTCAGCTGGTTTCAGCTTCTTCAGTAGCTTTAAACAAAAATCATTCAGCAATGAGCATCCATGCTGCATCGCCGGAAATGTAATTTCATTAATTTGACATTTTCATCCAAAATTCCTTTTTGGGAGTTTCATTAAAAAATATTCATTCAGATATTTTGACAGACACAAACACACACAGACATTGGCAAAGACACTATGATCCACCTTTGCCTTTCAGCACTGTGAGTTAACACAAGAAGGAAAATACAACTTTCCCTTCACTCACTGAATCACACTGAGAACAGGGAAGTGAGCAGAGCATTAGCAGATTCATAGTTTTTGTCAAAACTCATTTCTGATTTCAGGCTCGTCAGCCCCTTGAGAAGGAGTGAATTGTTAACACCTGACCTCACAAAATAAAAAGACCAAATGGTTTAAATCAAGCAGAAGGGGCTCAGGGGACCGCGTTGAAGAAAGAGGGCAAAGAGGCCGAATTTCAGCTCGACCACAGCCGGGGCAAGCCGTGACTTTTTAAACCGAAACAAGGACACTAAGAAAGGTTAAAGAAAAATAATTATACTGTTCTTTTACTTTCATGGAGCACATTATTTTGTGTCGGATGTTATTACTTCTGGTTTGAATAGCACTAAATTAAATAATATTTTCCTTCATGTAAGTATTTAGTAGCTTAAAAAAAATCATCTAAGTTCTTCAAGGACACATTTTTAATTAGATTCAAAGCTAAAACTGTTGTAAAACACTCAGCCAAAAGTGATCTGTTCACTTTTGTTCCAAATAAAGACTTTAAATCAGTGTTTCCCAACCCTGGTCCCTGAGGAACACCATCCTGCATGTTTTACTCGTTTCTCTGCTTTGACACACCTGATCAAAATTAATGGGTGATTAACTGGATTCTGCAGAACTTTATAAAGTAATTAAATCACTCAATTAGGAGTGTTGGAGTGGAGAAACAACTGAAACATGCAGGATGGTGTTCCTCAGGGACCACAGCTGGGACCACTGCTTTAGATAATCAGTGATTTTACATTTTGTTCACAGTTTAGGAACATCTTGAACTTTTTATTTAATTTCCTGAGTACACATTTAAACACCATTTTTATGTTTAAATAAGTGCAACTTGATAAATAATATAGTGTCCTTTGGCTTTTTTAAAATCCAAAACATCAAGCATTTGATTCTGGATTCCCTTGGATGTTCACACATGTTGGGAACAAGACAAAAACATGTACAGGGAAGAACACAGGGCTTAAAAGTGAATCATTTCAGTTCCTTTGAGGATGATTAAAAGCCCACGGCGACAAAGAAAGTGTGGGAAAACGCAGCAGCTGAGTCAGCGATGTGCTGCATCTTTGCGACTCATCACAAAAGCAGTTAATTAAAAATGCATGATCCACAATGTCAAAAACGTCACCGATCAAGAGGGAACGTTTAACAGCACAAACTTTTTAAAAAGGTCATTTCAAAAACAGTTTCACAGGAGATTCACAAAAAAGATGTATTCCTGAAAACTGTGTATCCCAAAAAAAAAAAAAAAAAAAAAAGGCTCCTCATTAATGTGATGGCTGTGATTTGATAAAACCATCTGTTCTTTAGCGAGGAGGCTCTAACCTCATTTAAACAGCTACTAGAAAAGCTGAAGGATATTAACAAACAGCACCAATTAAACCTTTTTCATCCAACTTGTGAGCTTTAATTCAACGTGCTTTTCCACCAGATGATCCTATATGGATTAAACATTCAAAAGAATAATATTCTGGTCCAAAACTTTAATATTTTTTGTCCAAGGCTTGATTGACCCAATAATAAGCCCTCAGTGTGACTGCAGGCGCTGTGGTTAACTCTGAGCTCTGTTTCTCTCTGCAGGACGCCAAAATTATGACAAGTCTTTCATTATGCAGCAAAACGTGGTTTAATAACCAGCGATTCATGTTGCTCACACTTTAAAGACGTCCTTCTGCGGCCGATCAGCCTGCTTCTGAAACTTCAGCGTTGGCTACTAAGATGATGATCTCCACAGTCCGAAGTTTGCAGTTTTCAGACAGTGAATCATTTGTCATTCTCTTTCTTGCCCTCAGAAACGGGAAGCACTTCAGATGCAAACCATTTTAAATGTTTTAAATGGTCGGCCTCCAGGCCCGCACACAGAAAAAATTAACACTAGCTTAAGGATGTGACATTTTTCAAACAAAACAATACGCTTCAGCGTAAATAGGCGAGCTCAGTGATCCTTTTGTTCAGATTTACATGCTTCGTTTGTAATACTAACAATAAACTCTAAGGTCTGAAGCAGGTTTATGACCAAAGAAGTAAACAAAGTGGTAAAATGTACAAATGAACAAATTTGATTAAAAAGGACGATTATTGCCAGATAAGTAACGGCAGACCATTTTGTTTTTGACCGTGTCTGTGTGTGTGTGCATGCATGAGCTACCAGAATATATTAGGAATACAACAGATTCTTATCAGACATAACAGAAAATATTCACTGAATGCACATCTACAATGGATCAGCTTTTGGAGTCAACCCTAATCAAGATTGCAACCACAGCCAGTAGCTCGGACTGATAACCAAAACCAAATCTGAGCAATGATTGCTCAAGATAACTAAAGAAAATTTGAGCGTCAACACTCAGCACATAATCACGTGACACACTGAATTCAAATTTAACAAACATTTTTACGTACATCTACAACTCTATCGATTCTGTTGTGAAAACCAGCTTCTTTCAGCTCCGTCTGCTTTCCAAAGTAAAGTCACTCCTTAGCCGTAGCTATCTGGAGAAGGCCGTCCATGCCTCTGTGAGCTCTAGGCTTGATTATTAATGCTTTATATGTCAGAATTAATCAGTCTTCCATCTCCCGTTTACAGCTGGTACAAACTCTGATGCTTGCTTGTTGACTAAAGCCCTATTCGCACAAGATTACTTTTACCTAGGGACCACATGTAATAAATAAATTACCATACCATCCCATACCAATTTATTTATAGAGCACTTAAAACAGCAACAAGGCCAACCAAAGTGCTGTACAATAGAAACAAACAGGCACAGCAGACAGGAAAACATAAAATAAAAATATAGATACAAATTAACAACAGAAACTAACTAAAATGGCCATCACGGTAAAGTACAGAGAGGATCAAAACAAATCACACTGTGTTAAAGGCAAGAGAATAGAAGTGGGTTTTCAAGCGAGACTTAAAGACTGTGAGTGTGGGAGCCTGCCTGACACTCAGTGGCAAC
>JARVGV010001299.1:33131547-33144308 GCA_031762435.1 Hypsolebias longignatus | reverse complement strand
GACACAAAAGGTTCTGTCCGAGAGGTAGGACTCAAACCATTTGAGGGCTGACCCTGTGATGCCCACCCACTGCTCCAACCTAGAAATGAGGATGTTGTGGTTGATGGTGTCAAAAACGAATGTAAGGTCCATTAAGACAAGCAGCACAGAATCACCTGTGTCTGTGGCTATGAAAATGTCAGACCTTCAGTAGAGCAGTTTCAGTGCTGTGGAGAGATTTGAAGCCGGATTGGAACAACTCTAGGATGGCGTGGTCGTCAAAGAAACATTTAAACTGAGACTCAACAATTTTAACTTGCATGTTAGGTGAATTGGTAAATTGTCCCTACATGTGAGTGCGACTGTTTGTTTGTGAGCGCTGCAAATAGGTGCCATCGCCAACCACCTGGAAAGAAAAACGAGGTAAAGATAATGGATGGGTGGATAGTTCAACGCTATGACTTGTATCACCTTTGATTTTATTTTTGTATTCGTGTGAATCATATCCTGATGCATTATCTAGATGAAACTGTTAACTGACATTTTAAACGTTCAGACAAAAGACTTGCTCATGACTTTGATCCCATTTATGTATCAGTCTACAGAGCGAACTTCATGTGATGCAACTAAACAGCAAGAATAAGATGAAAATCCAAAAGATTTCATTGTGTGGCTTCATCAAATGGGAAAAATGTGCACATTTCTCAACGGATGATTTCAACTGTATCTTTTCTTGTCTGACAAAATTAATGAACCACAACAATCAGATCGTTTTTGGTAATTCAAAACAGCATTGGATAAATCCTGAATTACTCATATTTTTGCTTTTGGCAGAAGAGGAGCAGCAAGAGGAAATGAGGGGTTTCAAGCTGTAAATAGCCCCTTGCCAAATTTATCCTCAGACTGAAGGGCTGCAGTGAAGATTTGAACTTTGAAAACATTAAAACTGCAGTTTTATGCTGTGTAGCAGAAAGCTGTAAGAAGGGCACACTTACTTTGATCACTCTCGTTAAATAGGGGCACCAAATTAAAATTATCGATCACTAACAAATTGAACCGAATCTTATGCGAAATCAATAAGGTTTAGATTACCTGAATAATTCACGCTTAATGTTTATTTTAACTGAACTCGGGTGCTGAGGACATAAGCTTTCATGGTACGATTTAATAGACCAAGTTTCAGTTGTTTAAGATTTTATTACAAAGTTGCAAAGATTCAAAATTAAAGCAAACACAAGAAATCAACACAACAAATATTAAAACAACCATGGATTTAGGTATAATATTCTGAGTTTTGGTATCTAGTAACAGTTATGTTCACTTTACAATGATTTAACAAAGATAAAACTCTAAAACAAAGCGTCAGGGAGCGCTAATTTAACTAGAAAGTTCCTGGAGAAACTTTGACGGGGACTGCCAGGCTGCTGACAATTTAAGTTGTTGATTTTACAGTACTATGTGTAGGGGTTCGCTCTCAGATACCACTAAGTTGCAGCTGAACAGCTCTAAAAATGGCAGTGTTACCGTATTTTTTCCTTTTTAGCTAAGGCAGCCATCTTGGATTTTTGATTTGCATTCATCTGTGATAAGGAATGTTCTCAGCTATAACCTCACCAAACTTCAGCTCTGTATGTGTAAACATAACTGAGTTAAAGCCGTTTAAAAGTAACACTGGCAGCCATCTTGGATTTTTAATTTGGGTGGATAATAATGGGTGTCTGCCTTTTAAAAGGCAGTCCCAAATTATTAAACAACTTCTTTTTCTTTTCTTTCTCTACCCTGTTCAACAATATGATATGAACCTTTGAATTATGTTAGTAATTAATTCAAGCCGATGTTGTTTGCCACTGAAACAGGCTCAATCAGAATGGATTCTTTATTTTAATTTAATCCGTTTTCAAGCAAACTCCAATTCCCATTTTGTTCTCGTATATTTAATTACAGCGTGCAATATGCAAACATTTATTATGATGGAGATGCTTTGCTCAGCATCATATTATGGAATGGACTGGTCCTCCTGAACACGAACCCTACAGCTGATTAATAGGCCATATATATAATTACATTTACAGTATTTGGCAAAATGTAACAAATTTGAGCTGGATCAATAAGGAGCTGTTTGCTCTTCCTGTTTTGGTCTTAAGAACTTATTAAAGGCCTAAAATACTTTTCTTTAGGAGGGGAATAAATGGATGCATTATTACTGTGGCTTCATGGAAACCATGGCAACAGCACAGGCAACAAACTGTTTCTAAGTCAAAAGCACATTTTTGACTATTTTATTTAATCACTGACTTGGTTCAACAATAAATCATGTCTCAACAAAGAACGGTTACAGGTACTTTTCATCTTCAACCAGTTTGTGGATATTTAAATGGATTATTCAGCGAACAATTATCTTAATGTTTGGATTTTGTTTTTATTTTCTGCAGATTAGACCCAGACTTTGTGGTTATAATACAATACAATTTAAATTAGTTGCGATTCTTTGTTATTTGAGCATTCTGTAACATTGGAATTTATTTAATGCTAATTTAGGTAAGTGGATTTCACAGAATTAGGTGTTGAGATATGCTGATCACAACAAAAATGACAGATGAAGTGAAACCTCAAAGGTCACTCTCCTACAGGTACAGGCACACACACACGCACTTAACCTCTCACACACACATAGACAGGATGTAACATGTTCAGCATAACAAAACCACTGAAAGTCACGGTGTAGGAGGCTGTTATGGATTGAAAAACAAGAGTTATCTGATTAAGTTTAGATGTTCTTATTTTGATTTTGAAGTTAATGAACTGACAGATCAATAACTTCAGTCTGTGTAGTTTCGCTGGAATCCTTTTATGTAAGTACAGTGGGGTTTGTGAATTCATACATCATGCAGCGTTACTCTGAGTGTAGCAGCAGTGAGTCCTGCAGGGCGCTGGTTGTACGTAATGATACCACACTGGATCAGTCAGAAGACTACAGTTTAGAAGGTATAGCAAACAACAATCGTTTATATTTACTATCATACATACATATTTTTTTTCCTTGAAAAATGTGATTTTAATAGTGTTTCATGAAAAAAAAAAGACAAGTTCTAAATCTTTCAGTTTCCCGTTGCTTTACATCATCACATATTGTCGTTGTCGTCTTGTAAGTGGCTTGGTGGTCAGTGCTGTGGTCTTGTAATCCTGAGGTTGCGGGTTTGAGCCCAGGCTGCACCAGGAAGGGCATCTGGCATGAAAAAAATAAAATTGAATTGCCAAGTCTTTCATGCAAGTTGGTTTGCTGCAACCCCTGAAGAAGAGAGCAGCCAAAAATAAATAAATAAAGTCGCTATCTTATACAGTATTTCTTATCTTTGAACTTAAGAAAAAAAAAAAACATGAATAAGTGAGCTATTACCTGACAGATCATGTGTCTCACTGTGACATTGCTTTTTCCCAAAAAGTTATTGTGCTCAAACTCATCCATGTTTTGAATGTTTAACATTGTCACAGAGGCTGTGATATGGATTTGATTAGTTAATTTGAATTTCCTAATGGTATGTTATTGATCTGCAAATAGCTAAAATAAAGCCTTTTTTTTGTACAATGAAGGCCAACAAATAATTTGATATTCCTCTAGAAAGCATGCAAATCATTTCTTAATTCAACAAGAGGACCAAGAATGGGTCCCCACTCTGAGAACAAAACATAAAGGAAAGATTCAGTTTAGGCTGAAGTGAAATCGTTCTCTTTATCGTCTCAAGTGAAACTCAAGAGATACTTGTGCAAAAGTGATTGGCATCAGTCTAATAATGCTCAGTGAAATCATCTGGACAGTTTCTTTTTTTGTGGAAAGACGTTTCACCCTCTATCCTGAGGGCTTCATCAGTCTGAGGAGTCCCAAGTAAACCGTTTCCCCACTAAGCAGTGCACCCCTTAAGTGGACCAACCAGTTTGCTGGAGATAAGATGGTTTCTGGGGCCGTCCTGTCCCCCGGATAGAGGGCGAAACGTCTTTCCACAAAAAACCTGTCCAGATGACCTCACTGAGCATCTTTGGATTTTGTACCTGGTTGATTGAGCATGAACTTTGATGGTTGTCATTAGTTTTTGTTTGTTTGTTTGTTTTTCCCCAAAAACGTTGCTTGCTCTGCTGTTTCAGCAGCTGTTTTATAGTCAGATATTGTATTTTTTATCCAGGGAAGTAATCAGGTGTTGATTTAACAAGATTCTCCGATTTTTTTTTAAAACCCAGATTCTCAGTCCGAGGCTCTTCCGTGCACTATCAGCTCCCAGAACGATGCATTGAGTACAGATTTGGCGATGCATGCGCTGAAGGGAACAGATTTCACCCTTCTCACATGTTCTCTACGTGCAAAAAGGGGAATGTCTGCATGTCTGCCTTTAAATGTTAAAATGTAGAACTTGAAAAGGCCTTAATGCAAACTGAAGCAAGTAGCTGGTCAATAATAAAAAAAGACTCATCTCTACTCAACGAGTCTACAAAGTACAGTGAATGGTTTGCAGGTCTGTTACTCGCGTTGCTAACGTGTTTTACATCTTGGTTGTTATACCAACATGTATCGTAAGCTGTCTGAATGATTAAGCTTTCTAATTATCTTGTTATTAAAGTGTTGATGAATAAAAACCTGCCGTTAACCCGACCTCTCGTTCGTTTAAAGCATCAGATTTTTTATTATTTATTTATTTATTTATTTATTTATTTTAATTTTAATTAAAATAATAATAATTTAATTAAAAATTTAATTATTTAGATTTTAATTTCTCTCTTCAACAACTCATTCAAGTTGTCAACATGCTTTTTTCTTTTTTGCATGTTTTCTTATAGTTTTCCTCAATAATTAAAATAGACCAGCATATTGCCACATTTATTTAATGTATTTATCACAACTGAAGCATTAGAGCCTGCTGAAGCAGTTTCCAGTCAAACTTACGCGGACACTTAGAAAATTGTTTAGTTTACCAGGTTTCAGGAACATCTGTGCCTTGTACTAATAAAGCATTAAAGTATATTTATTACATCAATGGTATATTCAGGCTTTAAAAGCACCTATCTCATAGGGTGCTCAAATTCTCCTTAATGGTACAGTATTAAATTAAGCATGCATTTTCGTATTTCCTTTACTTTTTTAATAGATAAAGCAACGGTTCTCCTGCCAAGTGATTATGTTACACCTTTTCTTGCCTTTCTACTTTTTCAGAAACCTAAAATCCAAAACTGAGATGCCGAAAAGTGCTCATACATCATATGTCCATTGTTTTTTTATCTAAAGGATTATTTTTTTTTCCAAATTATGGAATCAAATAGAAACCATTGAATCGTGAGCTGCAGACAGTTTTACATGAGCTAGATTGGCCCTGCAATGTAAATCTGCATTAATGCTTTTAGAAAGGCTTGATGCAATCCCCATGTTTGCATGCTCGTCATTAGCCCCGCTCTGCACGCCGAGTCTGCGCTTATGCTTATCAAAGAATGAAATATCAAGCATGACATAAACAGGCATAATTAGTCCATCAATCAAGTAAATTACTTATGGATTATCTTTCTGTAATTGACTCTTTTGTATCCCAAAGCTTCAAAGTAAAACTTAACTAAAGACTACACTGAGTCGGACGTCTCTTGTCTTTCTTCTTGCATGGATTTCTGGCCGCTTTCTGTACAAGCCCATTACAGCTCCAACAATCTTTTCGGCCTGCTCAGCTGTTGTTATTTTGGTGGAGGCTATTCTCCTTAACATGTGTTGAACAAATGCACAGTACAAGAAATGGCTCTACTATGGCCTTTTGAAACGCGCTATTTATCACAAAACGGGGCAAGGGTTTAAAGAATCGGGAGAATTAAAGGCAAAGCTTTGCTGCGAGCAGTTTTATGCCAGTGTGGCACTTCCAGGACCAGGGGATGTAAATGCTTTCTGGCTAAGATTCTATGAGCGCGCTAAAAGAACTCGACACAGTGTATCAGAGGAGATCACAACAAAAGAGCTGCCAATATGTGGAGGTGATTTGCACTGAGTCACTTGTGGGCCTTCTGCTATACCTGAGTGGGTTCACAGACAGGTTTTCAGAGTCTTTTTTTTTTATTTTTTATTTTTTGTAAAAGCAAGCAGAAAGCCTGCGGTTTTGATGTCTGGAGATGTTTAACGCCGGGCTGAGCAAGAGGAGGCAGTGCAGCAGTGTGTATATACCCACCCTCTGTAGAGCCCCATGAGTGACTATTGCTTGAGAAATCACTTGACCAAAGAGAGGAGCGAGTAGAAAGATGAGTGAGCGCTCTGAGATCTGTGATTCATTCAAATTGCATCATTTTAAAGTTGGCTTTATTTTAAGGATCAAGGAGCTTCTTACAGCACATCATCATCTGTAAGCATTAAAGAGGCTTTTAAGCATATCAAGATGTATATTTCTCTATTTTTAAATTTATATCTCATACTTGACTTTTTTTTTCCTATTAGCAACTATTATGTTTTTATTTTAATCTGTAAGAATTACAATGAGCAAATATTATTGTCATCCTTCTGGTACTTTGTTTTGTCAATTGAAATTACTTAAGTTTTATGATTTGGTTGACTAATATTATTTTACTTATGTATAAGGCTCAGATTTACTCACTACCATCAAACATTCAAAACTATTTTGTGAAAAGGAAAAGTTGCTATAATTTAAAGGGAATAGATATTTTTGTTAAAGCTAAGTATAGAACCCGTTTAAAGAGTAGGTCTACTACAATATGAGGATTTGATCTTTGGAATGGTCTGGAGGACAATGTAAAAAAAAAAAAAGCGAAGTCAATACTAATATTTAAGAAAATGATTAAAACTATTTTGTTGGCGATATATTTAAGTTGATTCTAATTTAATCAATTCTAATAGGTAATTTGATGAGACTATACAGTATACTTTTTGTATTACAATAAGCAAATTAATGTTTGAATTGATAGTTTGATAAGGAGCATATATGATAAGAAATGTTTTCTTCTTCTGCTTCCTTTCATTTTTTAAAATTCTTTCTTCTGTCTTTAAAATTGTCATTGTTTTTATATGAAATGAATAAAAATTATACAATACAATACTTTATTTTATTTCAGTTCAGTTCAGCTTATTTATATAGCAACAACTCAAAACAAGTCATCTAAGGGCTTTATACACAAAAAATAGGATTGAAATCACAAAGTGGATTCAATTGTTAAACCAGTATAATACGTTCACATACAGCAGATTAAGAAATGCCAGTTAGTGAATGTAATGTTTCTAAGGAAGCCAGCGGATGCATCAAATGATCCATTTCATCTCGATCGTCCATCCTGAGCAGCATGGAAGGAACAGCGAGTCCCATTTAACAGAAAGAAACCTCCAGCAGAACCAGGCTTATGATGAGTGGCCATCTGCTTCAACGAGCTGGGGCTTTTAGTGTTAGGGCAAACACTGAAAGGACTGGTCCACGTGTGGTTTCTATAAGCAGCAGAATGACCATAAACACAGGTACGGCAGTAACTTCAAATACAAACATGAAGAGTAGAGCAAGTGAAGACGGCAGCAGAGTGAGGAAATGTGGTAAATGACCAGACTTAGCTTTTTTAGGTTGTATACAGCAATTTTATCTCAGAGGTACACAGAGCATTGCTTGCACTCAGAATTTTAAGGTAATATTCTTAAAAACCAATAGGAGGAAAAAAAAAAACTATGTTGTCAAATAATTATAAGCAACTGACTGATTTTAAGTTGTGATGCTTGAGTTTTACACAAATTTGGAGTGTCGTTTTTTTTGGCATTTTTTCAATTCTTACTTTTTACATCCTTTTTACGTACAACTTAATTTTATGTCACCTTAACCATTACTACCTGTTTAGGTTTTCTGTGTGTTATTCTGTAATTAATGTTGATTCTTGGATTTGTTTCTTTGCATTTTTTTGAGTTTTTCAAGCTCGTTTTATTTCTGCTTTTTCTTCCCTTTGCGTTTCTGGTTAATTAGCATCTTTAACACCTGTGTCTCACCAGTTACGTGTACACCTGTTCTCACTCACTAATTGCCCCTCCCAGTAGATGTAAGGTTCCTGTTTTTGCTTCACACTCTTTTAAATCCATGTGTTATTTTTGCTCTTGTTCAGTCCTGCTCCCACCACCTCCACCCCTTTTGCCTATTTGCTGCCAGTTTGGGCCCAGTTTGTGTCAGGAAGGGCTTTCAGTGTAAAACAATTGCCAAATCTTTCATGCACGTTCACTCACTGTGTCAACTGTTGAAGACGATCCTTACCAACAGAAAACAGAAGCCTGGTTTATAAATACTGTATTTTTTTATTATAAGGCGCACCAGATTATAAGACTCTCTTGATTTTTAAGAAAAATTAAAGGATTTTAAGTGCGCCTTATAGTCCGAAATATACGGTAGTTCTTTATCATGGCCACTTAATTAGATATGAAGTCTATATACTTTGTGGGGGATATTCAATAAATAATAATAATAATGATAATTAAACAATATGAGAAGTACTTTTTATGTTTGTCTGCAAAGAAAGTGCATTTATTTTCCTTTATTTTTTGTGTTAAACTATTTCCCGAAAGGAATGAAAGTTTTTTTTTTTTTTTTTTTTTTAAAAGGCGTGATTTACAAAAAAAAAAAAAAAACATAAAAAATTATAGGGCATCTCATCAGCAGTCCCTGCTGGACATCACTTACAATCATAATTGGCAAGTTTTAAGCCACTTAAATCCTCTTGGAGCTTTGATGTTAAAAGCTTCGGTATTTAGGCTGCTGAAAACACAGAGACGCACATGCAGCCACCCACAAAGACATTTAAACACATTTCACTAAGCACACATGCAGGGGCATGTGCACGATGGTGCACACTCATATGGGCTTATGAGCCACTATTTTAATCTGCTAGATTTGAATCTCTGAGGGAGCTTTTCTGCACTGGACTGTGCTATACAGTAATGGATTCTCAGTCATCTGGGTCCAACTATTCTACTCTCTGATCCCGCACGACGCCTGCTGAAAAAAAAAAAAAAAAAAAAAAAAAAAAGATAACAAAAAAAGAAAAGTTGATTCAACATTCTCCAAAGTTCCTCAACATTTTCCAGTCACATGATTTTCTCTGACATTGAACTCTGCACTTTGACTAAATCCCTCATTATTTGCTTAAATTCACTCTATTGTGAATTTTAAAATGGAGGATTTAGCAAAACATCCGCATAAAGGACCCTGTTAAAATGCAAATTTGATTTGATATACATGTATACTCTTATATCTGAAACATGTTGCTATTAACAATAAAAATGTTAAACTTAGGAGGGTTTTCATTCTCAGATGAAACGATTAAAAAAAAGGCAAATCAGTGAAAACTTATACAACAAATATTGGTTAATACTTCCTTTTTCCTTACTAGCGTTTGTCATATGTTTGTAAATGTAAATGTAAATTTGATTTATTGTTTTTGTTTGCTTTAGAATATTTGGGGAGTGGTGGTAGCAGAGGTTAGAGCAGATGGCCCTGTGATTGAAAAGTCGCAGGTTCAACTCCTAGTACCTACTGTCAACATCAAAATGTGGGTGGAAAAGGTGAATCACCCACACCTGCCTCCACCCTCATTCACCCCACTCTGGGCCCCTGAGCAAAGCCCCCAACCCCCACCATCTGCTCCCTAAAACAGTTCTCTCTTGAAAATGAGTTCTCAAGTGACTCAATGAGACTTCCTGTATAAATAAAGGGTAAATGAAAAAAAAAAAAGTGTTTTTGTACTTATAGTTTAAAAATTCTTAGCACTTCTAAAAGCCTAATCAGAAACAAGTACAGTACTGCAAATTTACATAGGAAGTAGAAGAGTAATCATCAGTGTAATAAAGCTTCAGATCCAATGAACTGTCCAGAGGGAAAATAAATAAATAAATAAATAAAAAATAAAAATAAAAAAGATCAGAAATGTGCAGGCTCATTTGAGGAATTGCTTTTATTGAGGGTTGGGGTTAAACAAGATTCATCAAGTTAAACATACCCTTCTCCAGCCACCTGATCTTCCACCAGCTGTCCTTTTTTTATACCTGACTAACCTTAGCTACATGTGGCCGTCCTATTCCTGCTTTCTAATTGCTACCCTAAAGGCATTTGCTGTCACTTCTGGGTGGAGTTTACTCAGCAGCCAATAAAAATAATTTCTATACCTCTGTATCCATAGTAGGATTTGACAGAAATAAAGTCCCTGCAGCTGTTTACCTAATCTGAGAGCCAGATTTTATGCTTAAATGACCAGTTATTTAAACAAATGACGAAGACAGAAATGGTCATACTAACAAACAACGGTACACAAATAAACCTGCTGTAACTTAACGACGTCTGTAAAGTACTATGTGTTGTTATCATTGTATGTTCACATAAAATGAAAAAAAAAACTATTTTCCAGCGTGTAAGTCGCAGATGTTTGCATAGATTTGTCAGTCCTGCGACTTATATGCAAAAGTGACTTATATTAGGGGTGCAACGATTGCAGTTTTCTGGTCAATCACCCATCACTGATTTCTAAAAAGTCTGACCTGCCAATTCAAATTTTGGCAATTACCAATTTTGTTTTATAAGTGACACTGTCAGGTGTTATAAGGTCACAATGCACCTTCAATTTTCCAATCTTATTTTATTGAAAAACATACACTTGAACAATATCCTAGAAATGATACAAACTTGTTTTAACTGGCCATGAGGTAGTGCTCTGAAATATAAATGAAGTTCAGAAAAGTGTTGTTAAAACAAACAAACAAACAAACAAAAATAGTTAAAATTGGTTTCTCATACAAGTATCGTCCGACTTCCGATTTTCCAAAAATTAAGGAAATCAGGCAGATTTATCGGTGCATCCCTAACTTATATACATTTCTTTCCATATTCATAACACAATTTTTGACTGACATTGAATTCCAAAAAAACTGCAACAGCGAGTCCTCCCATGCCTGCTCACTTCACTCAGTTGGTGCAGGCGGAGGAACGCTGGGGAGCTAGCAGCTCCGGCCATGATGGATGGATGGTGCCGTGCTGCCCAGGCAAAATGAAGCTGTTTTGACCATTAAATAAATGGATGGGTCAGCGGTAACGCATAATAAATGTGACTTATATGCTGAAGAAGTGACATATCTTTTTTTCTCTTCATGATGCTCTTCTTGACTAATGCAATTTATAATAATAATAATAATAATAATAATAATAATAATAATAATAATAATAATAATAATAATAATAATAATATAAAAATAACATCCATACTCCGGACCCAAGCTTGCCACATTAAAACAAAATTCACAAACACTAACTTGATTAAAAATAAACAGGATGACGTTTAAATAAATAAATAAAAATTCAATATAACTGAAATTATGAATTACAGCAGCTAAAGAAATAGTAACGGTTTGCAGTTTCAAGTTATGGCACAAAAGCGTGTACGGCTAACATTTTATAAAATGTATTTTTAACACTAAACCGTTAGCTTAAGCTAACTGGGTTTGGTTCTGAACACATTTGAACGTGTTTATGGGTATAGCTAACCGCTTAATCTCTAGCTGTTACCTCGGTTAGCAAGCCGTTGCTAACATTTATTTAGCTACTTGTTCATGATTCTGTCTTTCAAGACAAAATGACCACAGAAATAGTATGCGGTTCCAAATGTTGCAAGCTTTACACAACAAACTCTATTAAAGAAATCAAATGTAGACGTGCTGTTGCAGTTAACTGTTAGCACAGGCATATCGCTAACGTTAGCTCATGTTATCCCGCTGCAGGCTGTTAAGTTGAGCAGAGTAATTTACCTGGAACTGGGCTGCAGGGTCTTGTTTCGAGAATGCGCTTCGTGGCTTCTCAACTTGGTTTACTTACTATGTGGTGTTAAATCGGTGTTTCATTCATTTTTCCGACCGATGCTAGCTAGCGCTACTCAACTCAAGATGACGTTATTTACACTATGTTGCTGGGAGACCACCGTTCTCGTTCTGACTTTAGGGTGCCACGCCACCTATGTGTGAAATGCTAGATTGGATCGCCGGGGAAAATCGAACTTTACGTAGGTTCATAAAAGATTGGATCAGCTGGAGGGTTGTCTGCTGTGATTGGTCAACAAGTTGTTAGGCAACGAGAGGCCGCTCTGCTGTGATTGGTCGGTTCGTTGTTAGGCAACGAGAGGACGGCTCTGATTGGTTGTGATGCAAAACTTTCTGGACTGAATTCTGAAGTTGAAGACGTTCATATAATCATTTAAAACTTGGAACGCACTCCAGCTATTTTTGAACTGATACCTCCCTGATGGGAAGCAAAACCTCTTCCGCTTCAGAGTCAAAGTCCAGTTTTTATTTTTAACCCCCTTTTTTTTTTTATTGATCATGACCTGCATGGCTGAGAAACTTCACCAGCGTGCTAATTTTCTCTTAACTGTATGGTAAGACATCCTAAATTCCTTGCACTTTGCTGACAGAGCCAGCCATTTTGTAATATTTAAAGTCTATATTTTGGGGTTCTGAAATGATAATGAAAATTATGATTCAAGTAATGACAAAAAATATTTGTACTTCACATTCATAAATTGGAATAAAATTATTTGTAGAAATCAACTAGGTAAGACTTTTGTGATTCACTCTTTGACACCAGTCTAATACATAATATATTAATACATTATAAAACTCTAATGAACAATATATTTTAGAGGCCACCACTGTTCATTTTTAATTCTGGAAATCTTAATGTCCATCCATCCATCCATCCATCCATCCATCCATCCATCCATCCATCCATCCATCCATCCATCCATCCATCCAT